>PJEM01006669.1:0-107565 GCA_004023845.1 Helogale parvula | reverse complement strand
ATGTTCCTTCTGTAGCCACTTGGTTAAGAATTTTTATCATAAATTGATGTTGAATATTGTCAATTTCTGCATCTATTGGGATGATCATATGATATTATCTTTTGTTTTGTTAATCTAGTATATTACATTGCTTTATTTGTAGATGTTGGATTATCCTTGCATCTCTAGAATAAGTTCCACTTGATCATGAATTATGATCCTTTTCATGTATTATTGAATTTGGTTTACTAATAACTTGCTGAGAATTTTTGCATTGGTTTTGATCAGGTATATTGGCCTGTACTACTACTACTACTACTACTACTACTACTACTATTTATTCTTTTTCACAGTGTCTTTGGTTTTGGTATCAAGGTAACGCTGGCATCGTAAAATGAATTTGAAAGTATTCCTCCCTCTTTAATTTTTTTGTAATAATTTGAGAAGGATTGATACTAACCTCTTCAAATGTTTGGTAGAATTCAACTGTGAAGCTGTCTGGTCCTTGTTTTTTGAAAATTTTTCAAATTACTAATTTAATTTCATTACTTGTAATTGGTCTATTCAGATTTTCTATTTCTTCATGATTCAGTCTTATACAATTCTATATTTCTGTGGATTTATCAATTTCTTCTAGGTCTTCCAATTTGTTGGCATACACTGTTCTAGTAGTCTCTAAGAATAATATTTCCTTTTCTTGTCTTATTGAACTAGCTAGGACTTCCAGTAAAATAGCTAAATATATATGTGTACTTTAAATATTTTATATTCTTTTCTGAGTTGTCACTCTTCAAATATTGTTTTCTCCAATCACTTTATTTCTCAGTTTTCTTTCTGTTTTCTGTTGGTATAGTTTTTTTTTTTCTGTTTTCTGTTGTTCTAGCTTCTCTCACTAATGTTTTTTTGTTTTGAAACATTAGGTTATATTCTTCATATACACTTTAGCTACTTCACATTCTCTTATTATAATAACTAAAAAATGATTCAACAATAATCCTTTTGTGGTATGTTTTTAAGCTAAGCCAGTTATTCTTCATCTTTAAGAAAGAGAGGTGCATACAATGGCTTCTCTAGTCTCATGGTTCTAGAGCTTCCTTTTCTTGTGTTTTCATAAAATGACACTTATGTATCATTGTCATTTCTGAGCTCTGTCTCTTCCTTCTACTTTTATTTTGACCTGAATTTTTCTTTTCCTCTATTGTCCCTCTCCTGCTCAATTTGGATTTTACTCTCAGAAATTTCTGCTTACTGTTGGGCTTTGCCCAAGACAGGAGCTCAGCTTTATTAAGTTTTATGAGTTCATAAGCTCTATACCCCTCCAGCATTCTCAGACTTTACTGCTCCTCCCTTTGTTGCTCATCCTGAAATTACAGTCAGCCAGTTTGCTTCTGATCTCATATTAGTCTCCCTTGCTTTTCAGTAAATACCTGTTGGTAGTTTGAGGGTCCTCCCACTGTCATGGCCTTCAGATGCTCTATTGTCTTTCCACTGTTTCCTCCTACACAGATGCTCATACTAAGTTGATGGTTTGTTCCCACCTGCTCACATTTTGAGCTTTATAAGGATTCTTTTTCACTTTGTTATATTATTGCCATGACGTGAATTTGTTGTTTTGCTATCCAAGACATTCTACCTATTTTTATGATGAAATTTAGACTACAATACCTCCATAGTCATCTTCCTAGAGTTTCACTATTCATGTATTACTTGGGGGAGAGAGAGTAAGTTTTTTTGATTGGTTGGTTGGTTTGATTTTTTTTTTTAAGTTTCAAACTTTTCCTATGTTTTCAAAACCAATCAAAATGCAAGTTGAAATGATTATAATAGGTTGATTATGCTTTTTAGATAGCTTTCGAGTAATTTAAAAATTAGTTGTTTTGCTTTCTTAGCCTAAAATTAACATATTCCAGAGTGTTACTCCATTCCCACACCTTCCCACTCTCAGCTTGCTGGAGAATACTCTCAGACTTAATGAAATATCAGAACTAGGCTTAAAATAATGGAATTTGTGATGACTGCCCAGTGTTTTCAGGCCAAACATTTGAAGGAGCTCATAACTGTATTTATTACAATTTTGTTACTGCTGTTGCAAAACTCTATCTGTAGCCCCTTTCTCACTCACAGTATACTGTCCAACTTAACAAACTGGCAGCCAGTTCTCTGACTATGGTCCACAAGTTCTGTTTAGCCTGCTCACTATTTAAAAAATGAACAAACAAAAGGGTTGCCATCACTTAAAATCCAGATTTCACATAAAAATTCAGTTTCCTGGCTGCTCTTTAAAAGTTGAGATCTGGTGTAATTAAGCCCATACTCCTACTTGGAACTTGTGCCCTGACTAAACAGAGAATATTCTCTCCAGTTTGTGACACTTTTCTCCCAGATAGTGTCTCTCATTTGCTACCTTCTGGTCCTCACGGACATTATAGATTTGCAACACACGAACTAATGTCTGTTTGATTTCAAGGTCTTATCTTGGCTTAAGCCACCAGATATGTACTGATGATTTCTCAATCTGTTTTTACTTAGATATCCTGCATACTTCCCAGAACCTACATATTCAATATCAAACTATATTTTTCAGAATGTAATTTCCTTTCACTATTCTTTAAATGACCCCGTTAATATAACTATATTCCTGCAGTTGTCCAAATTAAAAAACAGTTAGGGTTATTCTTTCATCATTTTTCCTTATCCTACCCACAGCTTTTCAATCATGTGCCAAATTGTGACCTATCTTTGCCTGTATAGCTCCCAATATTTTAAATACCTTTCCCTTCTTTATATATGGAAAACCAATTACTTTCCAAGATGGAGCAAAATTATTCAGTTTCTAAAACTGCATCTCCTGTGTCCAGGAGCATTTAGTTGCTCCTTTCAATGTATAGCCATGTCAAGTACATTATATGTTGCACTGTATTTATTTACTCTTAGTAGTCTAATGGATTCCTTACCAGGACAGAGATTATGATTTACTTATCTTTGTATCAACAGTATTAAGACAGAAACACGGAACTCAATAAATGTGTCAAAAAACATATACATGAATTTTACAAATCAATGAAAATAAAATTATTTCATGTCATGAATTTACCTTCTTCTACTTTCTATATTATCCTTCCATCTTTGGTTAAATTGCCCCCTCCCCCTCTTTCCTTGCTGGTCCTTTTGTGGTGTTTGCTTTGAATTGCCAGTAGAGTCATTTAAAATTTTGCAGCATATGACTGTAACATTAAATGGTCATATCAAAAGAAAACTCATTGACTACACATGACAATATGAGGGATTTCAAGGTAACTTAAAAATTATGTTTTAAATAGCTAAGGATGACAGGTATTAACACTGAAAAAATATATAATTACTCATAGCAGAATCCTGAGAGGCACTGAACAGCTGTTGAAAAACTTGGCACATCACTATGCCAGCCTGAGTTTAATGACCTACATGTGAAGGGCTACATATCCGATTACTAATCCTTCCTCAGCTACTCTTTGCCCTGATACAGAGGCAGCTGAAAAAAGATGCCCTACTAACATCAGAAATGGATCCAGACTTTGTTGTCAGTGTTCAGTTAAAATATCTCTTAGATTTAAGATAAGGAAGAAACATGGAGTGACCCACAACAGTGTTACAGCTGATATAGTTTTTCAAGTAAAATAAGAAAGGTTTGAAGAATGACTTCAGTTTTGTGACCAGAAAACTCAAATTCTGAATTTAATTTTCTATTCATGAAAACCTTTAAACATGTTCAAATATGCTTTCAAATATCAAGTATTCACTTCACAATTCTTTCCATACCAATATGGCAGTCTTCTATTCACCAATTCAAACTTCATTCTTATCTTCAAATTCTGCAATAATCACCTATTAGAAGTGGGCCAAAAGCAAAACTAAATAGAAAATGACAGTCTATTAGATTATGTTTCAGTTCTCCCTCAGTTGACTTGGTCTATATATAGCAAAAAAGATCATATAAGGTCACCTATTATAAACAATGAAATGCCACATGATGTTTTGCAAAATAGCATAGGAAAAATAGCTCAAGGAATAAATGGAGAGTTAAGATTTATGGCCATAGTGATGAAAAAAGTTTAAACATTCTAGATTTAAATGCATCTTATTGGGAATTTGACTCACTCCTTAACTGTGATTTTCCATTTGAGTTGTGTGAAAAGATGTGACGCAACCTTCTTCCGTTTACATTATAATCGAGGCAAGCTACGCTTTCATCTCCAGCAGAGCATTAAGAGCCCTCCAACAGTTTCGAATTTAAAATTTGTAACAGTAGGTCTGCCTTAAGATCTCTCCTCCATCCCCATAGGAATATATAAGTGAATACATGCGCACCAAGTACACACTTGCCTTGAGGTGGAAAAACATACACCACTGTAACTACATCCCCCTCCCCTCCGAAAAGCCTAACTCTAGACCCCGCCCAACATAAACTCTCTCCCCCTTTCTTCCGCTGCGGGCCCAACGTCGGCGCAGTTCGATGACGCTAAGGCGTAAGGGCCGTAGCCTTCTCCGCGTCGCCACCATCCCTGCCTCTGGGAGTTGAAGTTTCCTGGGGAAGATTCGTGAGCTACATCGAGATCATTAAGAGAAGGCTTTGTGTTGGTGCTCTCGGTTCCCTGACGAGTACTGAGCTGGGTAAGTCCCCTGGTACTGCGGCTGGGGCTTGCCTACCCTCTGCTCTGTTTTGGGCGCAAAAGGGGCTCTTGTAAGTGCCATCCTCAGCATCAGGGCTTTCGGGGGAGAGGGAAGCGGGGCCGTGGAAGTGGCGCCTGTACCCAGTTCCCGAAGGAAGTGATGTCAGATATAGCGCGTCCCCGGCTCTAAGCAGCTTCCTGATTCGCTGGCTGCAGTTTAATCCCGCCTCGAGTGCGTCCGCTGGCGGGTGCCCTAGAAGGGGAGAGTGGGGTGAGGTCTTCCCGCTCCCCGTGGGGGCACCTGTGGCTGAAGTTTGGGGGCCGGGATCCGGTCCCTAGTATGGGAAGAGTGTGAGCTTCTGAAGAGTGAGGGGAGAGGGAAATCTGGACTCTGAAGGGCTGGAAAACGAGCTGTGGTTCTACCACTTAGTGGCTAGAGACCGTGAGCCGTCGCTTTCCCTGGTTAAATCGGCCTCAGCTCGTTTTTCCAGCGAGGGGCTGATGTGGCTGAGCGCTCAGGAGAAGGTTGCTGCAAGTGTTCTTAAGCCTTGTGGTGGTGAACCGAGGGTGGTTTTTTTCAAAGAAGACTGAGGTGTTAACGTGATTTCAGTGAGATATTTTAAGTGTTAAAATGCGGGAGTTTTTCTAGGGATATAAAGACAATGGAAACCGGACTTTCTCACTTTTTGTTTTGGTTGCTTTGTAATTTTTCCCCCACTCCCTGTCCCAGCCAAAATCCTCCCAAGGGGCCTGAGAGCTGAACCAAGCGCTTTTGATAATGCATATCAGGCCGGTGCGTTTTAAAAGGGGTGTTCTTTCATTCCCTGCCACTGTCAGGCCATTTAACTACACTTTGCAGTTATTCCAACATTCGTTTGTATATTTCAGGAAGGGAGGCAGTGTCATAAATTATCAAGATTTTATTTAGCCCAATCATATCCATGAAAGTTGGTGGGTATTTTTAATTTTATTTTGGCTATTCACTGATGTGTGATGTGTGGAAGTTGTGGTAAGAAGCGGAACTACAACTTTAACTTATTTGCCTCACACCAAATGATCTTAGTCATCTTTATCCAGTTCTTAGTTTTTCGGATCACCTAATAACCTATTTCTGTGACGAAATGAACCAACCTATTACAACTTCTATGTTATACTGTTTTCACACAAATAGTTATATAATTGCTACAAAGTATTGTTCTTACATATTTGTTGAACGTGCTTGAATAAATAAAATTGTGCTGAATGTCACTTCACGCGAGGGAGGAACACAGAACTGGTGTGGGGCTTCTAAAGGAGCAAAAACTTTAAAAAACGAGTATACCTAGTAAATTGCCATATTTTACCAGCTAACCTGAACAAGCTAGTACATAGTGAAATGCTTACTGTGTGGTACAGGAAGTGGGAGTTGGTACACATCTTTGTATGTAAAACGTGATATAAGCAGTAATGTACTGGATGGTAAGCTAGCATCCTTATTTTTTTAATTTTGTGCTTCTATATATCTAACTTTTCAAAACTTAAAAAAAGTTTTTCTTAATCGCATTTTGTTAATTGCGAATAGCTTTAAAAATAATTATGATAACGTCGACCAGCTCATGACCTTTCCTTGTATAGGATAGCCTGTTTAAAAACATTAGTATGCAATGATAGACCAAGTTAAAATTAACATAGACTTTTTAGATAGGAAAGGCAAAAGCTCCCCCTGGTGTACATGAACTGTAAAATATTGCTATATATTGCTTTAAATTTTTTTTCACATTATAGAGCCAATGAACACTTGTAGGTTTTTTTTATAGTTTATTGTCAAATTGGTTTCCATACAACACCCAGTGCTCTTCCCCATAAGTGCCCTTCTCCATCACCACCACCTCTTCCCCCCCCCTTTCCCTTCAACCCTCAGTTCATTTTCAGCATTCAATAGTCTCTCAAGTTTTGCATCCCTCTCCCTCCCCAACTCTCTTTCCCTCTTCCCCTCCCCCGGTCCTCCATTAGGTTTCTCCTGTTCTCCTGTTAGACCTATCAGTGCGAACATATGGTTTCAGTCCTTCTCTGCCTGACTTACTTCGCTTAGCATGACACCCTCGAGGTCCATCCACTTTCCTACAAATGGCCATATTTCATTCATTCTCATTGCCATGTAGTACTCCATTGTGTACATATACCACATCTTCTTAATCCACTCATCAGGTGATGGGCATTTAGGCTCTTTCCATGTTTTGGCTGTTGTTGACAGTGCTGCTGTCAACATTGGGGTGCATGTGCCCCTATGCATCAGCACTTCTGTATCCCTTGGGTAAATCCCTAGCAGTGCTATTGCTGGGTCATAAGGGAGTTCTATGGATAGTTTTTTGAGGAACCTCCACACTGTTTTCCTGAGTGGCTGCACCAGTTTACATTGCCACCAACAGTATAGGAGGGTGCCTCTCTCTCCACACCCTCACCAGCATCTAGAGTCTCTTGATTTGTTCATTTTAGCCACTGTGACTGGCGTGAGGTGGTATCTCAGTGTGGCTTTGATTTGTGTTTCCCTGATGATGAGTGATGTTGAGCATCGTTTCATGTGCCTGTAGCCATCTGGATGTCCTCTTTGGAGAAGTGTCTGTTCATGTCTTCTGCCCATTTCTTCACTGGGTTCTTTGTTTTGTGGGTGTGAAGTTTGGTGAGTTCCTTGTAGATTTTAGATACTAGCCCTTTATCTGATATGTCATTTGCAACTATCTTTTCCCTTTCTGTCGGTTGCCTATTAGTTTTTTTGATTGTTTCCTTTGCTGTACAGAAGCTTTTTATCTTGATGAGGTCCTAAGAGTTCAGTTTTGCTTTCATTTCCCTTGCCTTTGGGGATGTGTTGAGTAGGAGATTGCTGTGGTGGAGGTCTAGGAGGTTTTTTCCTACTTTCTCCTCGAGGGTTTTGATGGTTTCCTGTCTCACATTCAGGTCCTTCAGCCATTTTGAGTTTATTTTTGTGTATGGTGTGAGAAAGTGGTCTAGTTTCATTCTTCTGCATGTTGCTGTCTAGTTCTCCCAGCACCACCTGCTAAAGAGGCAGTCTTTTTTCCATCGCATACTCTTTTTTGCTTTGTCAAAAATTAATTGGCCGTACATTTGTGGGCCCAGTTCTGGGTTGTCTATTCTATTCCATTGGTCTCTGTGTCTGTTTTTGTGCCAATACCATACTGTCTTGATGATGACAGCTTTGGAGTAGAGGCTAAAGTCTGGGATTGTGATGCCTCCCGTTTTGATTTCCTTCTTCAATATTACTTTGGCTATTCGGGGTCTTTTGTGGTTCCATACGAATTTGAGGATAGTTTGTTCTAGCTTTGAGAAGAATGTTGGTACAATTTTGATGGGGATTGCATTGAATGTGTAGATTGCTTTGGGTAGTAATGACATTTTCACAATGTTTATTCTTCCAATCCATGAACAGGGAATGTTTTTCCATTTCTTGGTGTCTTCTTCAATCTCTTTCATAAGTTTTCTATAGTTTTTATCATATAGATCTTTTACATCCTTGGTTAGGTTTACTCCTAGGTATTTGATGGTTTTTCGTGCAATCGTGAATGGATCAGTTTCTTCATTTCTCTTTCAGCTGCTTCATTTTTGGTGTATAGGAATGCAACTGATTTCTGTACATTGATTTTGTACCCTGCAACTTTACTGAATTCATTGATCAGTTCTAGAAGGCTTCTGGTGGAGTCTGCCGGGTTTTTCATGTAGAGTATCATGTCATCTGTGAAAAGTGAAAGTTTGACTCCTTCTTTGCCAATTCTGATGTCTTTTATTTCCTTTTGTTGTCTGATTGCTGATGCTAGGACTTCCAGCACTATGTTAAACAGCAGTGGTGAGAGTGGACACCCCTGTAGTGTTCCTGATCTCAGGGGGAAAGCTCTCAGTTTTTCCCTATTGAGGATAATATTGGCTGTGGGCTTTTCATAAACTGCTTTTATAATGTTTAGGTAAGTTCCTTCTATTCCGACTTTCTCAAGGGTTTTTATTAAGAAAGGGTGCTATATCTTCCAAATGCTTTTTCTGCATCTATCGACAGGGTCATATGGTTTTTATCCTTTCTTTTGTTAATGTGATGGATCACATTAATGGATTTGCGAATATTGAACCAGCCCTGTGACCCAGGAATGAATCCCACTTGATCATGATGGATAATTCTTTTTATATGCTGTTGAATTCAATTTGCTAGTATCTTGTTGGTATTTTTGCATCTGTATTCATTAAGGATATTGGTCTGTAGTTCTCTTTTTTTCCTGGATTTCTGTCTGGTTTGGGTATCAAGGTGATGCTGGCTTTGTAGAATGAGTTTGGAAGTTTTCCTTCTATTTCTATTTTTTGGAATAGTTTGAGAAGAATGGGTATGAGCTCTGCTTTAAATGTCTGGTAGAATTCCCCTTGGAAGCCATCTGGCCCTGGGCTCTTATTCATTGGGAGATTTTTGATAATGGATTTGATTTCTTCACTGGTTATAGGTCTATTCATGCTTTCTACCTCTTCCCTTTTGAATTTTGGCAGTGCATGTGCATTTAGGAATTTGTCCATTTCTTCTGTGTTGTCCAGTTTGTTGGCATATAATTTTTCATAGTAATTTCTGATGATTGCTTGTATTTCTAAGGGATTGGTTGTAATAGATCCTTTTTCATTCATGATTTTGTCTATCTGGGTGCTCTCTCTTTTCTTTCTGAGGAGCCTGGCTAGAGGTTTATCGATCTTGTTTATTTTTTCAAAGAACCAACTCTTAGTTTCATTGATCTGCTCAACTGTTCTTTGGGATTCTATATTGTTTATTTCTGCCTTGATCTTTATTATTTCTTTTCTTCTGCTGGGTTTGGGGTGCTCTTGCTGCTTCCCTTCTAGTTTCAGTAGGTGCTCTGTTAAATTTTGAATTTGTGCTTTTCCTAGTTTGTTGAGATTGGCCTGGATTGCAATATACTTTCCTCTTAGGACTGCCTTTGCTGCGTCCCAAAGATTTTGGATTGTTGTATTTTCGTTTTCGTTGGTTTCCATATATTTTTTTATTTCTTCTCTAATTGCCTGATTAACCCAATCATCCTTTAGTAGGGTGGTTTTTAACCTCCACATTTTGGGAGGTTTTCCAGACTTTTCCTGTGGTTAATTTCAAGTTTCATAGCATTGTGATCTGAAAGTGTGCATGGTATGATCTCTATTCATTTATACTTATGGAGGGCAGCTTTATGCCCCAGTATGTGATCTATCTTGGAGAATGTGCCATGTGCACTCAAAATGATGAATTTCCTATCTTCAGGATGCAGAGTTATAAATATATGTATCAGTTCCATCTGTTCCAATGTGTCATTCAGGTCCATTGTTTCCTTAGTGATTTTCTGTCTGGTTGATCTATCCATTGCTGTCAATGGAGTGTTAAAGTCCCCTGCAATTAGCACATATTTGTCAATAAGATTGTTTCTTTCTGTGATTGTTTTATGTATTTGGGCACTCCCGAATTTGGCACATAGATATTTATAATTGTTAGCTCTTCCTGATGGAGAGACTCTGTTATTATATAATGTCCGTCTTCATCTCTTGTGGCTGCCTTTACTTTAAAGTCCAGTTTGTCTGATATAAGTATGGCTACTCCAGCTTTCTTTTGGCTTCCAGTCACATGATAGATATTTCTCCATCCCTTTACTTTCAACCTGAAGGTGTCTTCAGTCGAAAATGAGTCTCTTGTAGACAGCAAATAGATGGGTTTTGTTTTTTTATCCATTCTGCTACCCTGTGTCGTTTGGTTGGAGCATTCAGTCCATTTACATTCAGTGTTATTATTGAAAAATGTGGGTTTAGAGTCATTGTGTTCTCCCTAGAATTCATGTGTATAGTGGTGTCTCTGGCACCTTGTATTCTTTGCAACATTTCCCTCATAGAGTCCCTCTTAGGATTTCCTGTAGGGCTGGTTTGGTGGTCATGAATTCTCTCAATTTTTGTTTATTTGGGAACACTTTTATCTCTCCTTCTATTTTGAATGACAGGCTTGCTGGATAAAGGATTCTTAGCTGCATGTTGTTTCTGTTCATCACATTGAAGATTTCCTGCCATTCCTTCCTGGCCTGCCAAGTTTCATTAGATAGGTCTGTTACCACTCTGATAGGTTTCCTTTTGTATGTGAGGGCCCTTTTCTCCACAGCTGCTTTCATAATTCTCTCTTTATCTTTATATTTTGCCAGTTTGACTATGACATGTCATGCCGAAGGCCGATTCAAATTACATCTTTAGGGGGTTCTTTGTGCCTCTTGAATTTGAATGTCTATTTCTTTTCCCAGATTTGGGAAATTCTCAGTTATAATTTGGTCTAGTATCCCTTCAGGATCTTTCTCTCTGTCTTCCTTTTCAGGAATTCCTATGATACAGATGTTGTTCCGTTTTATTGTATCACTCAGGTCTTGAATTCTCCTTTCCTGCTCCTGGATCAATTTCTCTTTTTTTTTCAGCTTCCTCTTTTGTTGTAACTATATCTTCTAATTCACCTATTCTTTTCTCTGCCTCGTCAATCCTTGAGGTGGCTGCCGTCATTTTGTTATTCACCTCATCTATAGCCTTTTTAAACTCATCACACCTTTTTTCAAAGTGCCTATTCATTGTCTCAGTTGATTCTTTGATGCTTTTTTTAACCCCAGCGATAATTTTATGCTAAGTTTTTTAAATTTTTGATCCGGTATGTTGTCTAGATCTGCCTTGAGCAGTTCTGTGGCTGTGACTTCCTCCTGGAGGTTCTTCAGGGGAGAGTTCCTTCATTTTGTCATTTTTGCTAGTTTTCTGTCTCTTGTCAGCTTTAGAAAGCTCGTTGTGCACTGTGCACCTGTTAATATTTCTCTGTTAAAGGAGGCTTATTGACTGTCCAGGGCCTGACGTTTCAGGAAATATATGTTTTAATGGTGTCTCTCAGTTTCTCTTGTTGTGCCTTTGAGTATTTTATTTCCCTACTCAGCAGTATTTGGGACTCGCCATCATGCACACTTTGGCTTGTTTCTTGGTGTAGCCCTAAGAAGGAAAACAGACAGACAAACACAGAGGGAACAGAAGCACACAAACGCACAGACAAATCAAACAAACAAACATCTTAAAAGGGGAAAGAAAAGAAAGAAAATGGAGAGGAAAGAGACGAAAAGAGGAGAAGAAAAAAAGAGGAAAAAAAGGGGTTCAGAGACAACAAAGGACAGTTGACAGTCTAAAAGTGTATGACCAGTTGAGGGGAGAGGTAAGGATGAAATACAGGAGAATATATCTGGATTGCAAGAAGGTAAAAAAAGGGAGAAAGGAGAAAGGAAAATAAGGAGTAAAAATTTAAAAAAATTTAAGTTAAAAAAAGGTAATAATAATAAAAAATAAGTACAAAGAAAGAAGAAAAAAAGGAAAAAAAATGAAGAAAAACGAAAAAGAAAAAAAATTTTTTTAAAAAGCAGCAGCTCTTCCTCGTGGATAGGCGTGGTTTGGTGTGGTAGGTCTTGGAGGCTGCTCTCAGAGGCTCCGCCTTGGTGTCTGCAGAGAGTAGAATGGCGGCACACCAAGCTTCACTGGAACTATGTATTGTAGGCCTCTCTAATGAGTCTGATCTCCTTGTGCTGGGGTGGAACTGAGTTGTATTTTCCAGGCCCGCCTAGGTTCAAAGTTCCAGTCCATGCATTTTTATGCCACCACAGATGAAATGTACTTGCTTTGGTGGCTGGCTTCTTAGGGGGAGGAATCAGTTTGTCTTGGCTCAGGCAGGGATTTAGGCTGCCCCTGCCTGAGGCGAGGTGTGCCGCCTGAGGCGAGATGCACAGTAGGAGGTGAAGTGCCCGCTGTCACAGATGCAACTGCGGATTCCCAACCCCCAGCTGGGATCATGGGATTATGATTGCGCTGGGGGAGGAATGAGTTTCTCTTGGCTTCGCACAGCTGTTGCCCCTGGCGCAGTGCTGCCGGAAATGAGCTGAGAACTCCTGCAGCCTGAGCGTGCGCCCAGGCCTCCACTGCCGCCAACTCCCTGCCGGGATCACGTAGGTATGGGGGCTGTTTTTTCCCCTGTTGGCACCTGGGATTTGGGATTTGCGTGGCCAATGCTGGGGGCGAGATGCACTGTGGAAATGAGGTGTTTGCTCCCACTCCCAAAACCGAGGTCAAAGTGAGCGCCCCTGGGCCGCCACTGCCGCAGCCACTGACTCCCCACCAAGATGGCACAGGGCTGGAAGCTGTTCTTTCCCTTGCGCCACCTGGGTTTGGAATTTGGGCTACCCAGCAGTTATATATGGAGTGAGTTTCTCTCTCCAAGCACGGTTAAGTGTTCTTTATCTCTTCGCCAGACACAGTACTATAAGCATGTTCAGTTTCTCTGTCTCTTCCCTTTGTCTCTTGGGCTCCACGCACTTGACCCGTGTTGGGCTGGGGCTCCCACCTCCCCTGCCCATCTCAGGCTGGCCCGTTTTCCGATCTCCCCAGTTCGCACTCACTCACTCAGGTATCTTTGAGGTTGTCTTCTTTCTGGAGTCCGTATTTTCTCCTTCCGCTCTTGCAGATGAGAGTAATGTCCTCCTCAGTTCAGTAGATGGGGCAGACAAACTTTACAGAGCTCCTTTCCGCTCCACCATCTTGGCTTCTCCCTGAACACTTGTAGTTTTTAACAGAATAAAGAACTAGCACAAAACACGATACCACTGATGAACATAAATGTTATCTTTTGGAATATTAAAAAAAAATTTTTTAATGTTTATTTTTGAGAAAGAGAAATAGAGTGTAAGTAGGAGAGGGGCAGAGAGAGGGAGACATAGAATCCAAAGCAGGCTTCAGGCTCTGAGTTGTCAGCACAGAGCCCATTGCGGGCCGAACCCATGGACTGTGAGATCATGACCTGAGCCAATGTCGGCTTAACTGACTGAGCCACCCAGGCTCCCCTGTCTCTTGTGCATTTAATTTTATTATTTTATTTTATTTTATTTTCCTGTGGATTTTAATTGTGCTTTTATGTTTACACATTTAGCTTACTGGGCAGGTCTAGCTTATATTCTCTCTACCATGTATTGTTTTGCATACATGCATTGCCGGCTTTTATGTAATGCGCTACATATGGAAAGGAAATAAAAGTGAGTCTGGGGATGACAATATATATTCTAAAATTTTCTTCTAATTTTCTCGGGCTTACTGAGTTTCCCCTGTCTCCTGTTTCTTAAGTTGAATGCTTATTTATTTTACAGCTTTTAAAAAACACTCTTTAATGAATTCACTCAAGGTTATACATTTATCTCCAGTTAACTTTTTGCTTGTCTTTCTCTCATCCTGTTATTCAAGTCGTTTAATTGTTCTGACGTATTTTGTCATTCTAGTTCTCTGATTCTGAGATTATCATGGTGTCTTCTAATTCATCCATTATCTCTTGGATTCCAGGTAATCTGGAGTTTGTTTCATCTGTTGAAGTTTTTATATCTTAATTTCTTGGATTCCAAATAGGTTCTTTTTCATTCTTGTTTTGCTTTTTTTATGCCTGCTTTTGTGTCCCAATTTCCTGTTTTGTTTTTTTGGTTCTTATTGCTCTGATCTCTGAAAGATTCCAGCCAGACATATTTAAAAGTCATTTTCACATTGTCCTACTATTTTCAGTTTGTGAAGAGTGAATTTATCTACTGATTATTGATTTTATTGTTTCCCCCCCCCATAATTTCTTTTCCTAACTTTGCTTTGCATAGTTCTCTTGAATAGAATTATCACTTCTCTCCAAACCATCTTTTTATCTGCTGCTGGTTTTGTGATTGCTCCTACCCATGGCCCTATTCAGTGCTTCATTCCACAGCACAGCTTACATAGGTGGGTTAGAATTCTAATCCTTTAGTGTTCCTTTTTCTTTTTCTTTTTTTAATTTATTGATTCTGAGAGAGAGAGTGTGAGTAAGTGCGCACAAGGAAGGGGCAGAGAGAGGAGAGAATCCCAAGCAGGCTCAGCATTGTCAGTGTGGAGCCTGGTGCAGGGCTTGAACTCACGAGCTGTGAGATCATAACCTGAACCAAAGTTAGATACTTAGCCGACTGAACCACCCAGGCGCCCCCTAATCCTGTAGTGTTCTAAGTTCCTGTGTCCTCGTTGTAGCCGAGAAGTGGTGTCTGCTTCCATCGGGTTTCCCCCAAGTAGTCAGCATTGTATAAGCCATTATTAGTCTAAATTTCACCTGTGTCCAGACTTTTCCATGGAAAAAGGAGGTCCACCGCCAACACTAGTTTAAGGGTTCATCTTAAACTATCTCCTGTCTCTCTCCCATCTTCTTTAAAGCTAGGGAAACTCCCAGTTGCCTTTACACAGCATACCCGGCAGGAATAATATCTGTTCTGGTTCTTGATTTTGGTTTTGAGAGAGACAATATCTTTTATCTCCCCTTTTCATATTTTATCTCCTATTATCATGTATTTCAAGATTGAGAGACTGGGTGCCTTAAAACATGAACTTTTGGCAACTATCTCTAGGAAGTCTGTCCCATTTTTTTAGTCAGTGGCATAGGAATAGAAATGGAGCTATTTTTTGTCTTCTTTCAGTGACGCAGTCTTCCCAGAGCCTCCAACAGCAGGGCTGAAACAACACAGCTCTTTTACATTCTTTGAAAACCTTCGTTTTCTAAATAAGATTTTGGATTTCTGGGAGAGAGTAGAGTTGGATCTGGGCTCCATCCTTTCGTTTGTCTATTCATTCAGCAAGTATTTTGAGAACACACTTTGTCCTAGATTCATTCTAGGTGCCTTATTTCTTAGGAATTATTTAGTAGTTTTGTAATTTGGGGCAAGTTATTTTATCTCAGTGCCTTCTTTCTTTGTAAAGTAGGCATGATACTGTCTACCTCACAGGATTGTTTTAAGGATTAAATTAGATAATACATTCTTTACTTAGCACAGTAATAAATAAAGGTTCATTATAACCAGTTTCATTATTCATTAATTTTTAAAATCCATTGTGATATAGTCATTTATTTATTCCACACATATACAATAAGCATCTGTTAAGTGCCAGGCACTATGTTAGTAATGTAATTAATGTGGCAATATAATGTTAGGTAAAAGCAGACATCATCCATGCGCATAGGCAGTTTCCAGTGTAAAATCAAACTTGGGTTGTCATTTCTAGGAGATACTTCCCCCAAACTAAGAACACTGTTCGGTTGGTGATATAAGAAAAACTTGTGAACTCTTACTTGGATTACTAGATGATTCTTTCCCCCTCAGTAGTTTGTGACCTAGCAAAATGTTAGGACTTTTGCTGTAGCCCCTAAAGCATACATCTTAAAATTCATTTTTCAGTCAGAAGTTGGTAAACTTTGTGTTTGTTTAGTTATCCCCATGTATCCTGTTATAACACTGTACTTTTAAAGAAAGCAAGAACCATATGATAAAGCTACTGTTTGTATTATGTTCTGCAGAGGTTTAGTCCTTTCCAGTATCTGAGTTGTCAGGATTTTTTTCTCTTGGATCCTAGCTTTTCTGCACAGACTTGTTAGTGTCTCTTCAAAAAAGAATAATCATAGAATTTTCTTTAAGGCCAATAGAACATTTGCAAGCTTCATGCTTAGTCTTTGGTAGGGATAAGTAAATAAATTTTTAAGTGGTGGTGTTAGTAATCTATTAGAGAAAAGAAATCTTAGTATTTTTAGTCCTTTCCTAATCTGAAGGTAAGTTCAGTTCTAGACATCGCTATACAGATGTGGGTGGTTAATCCAATTAAAAATATTTGAGATGGCCCTAAGTTTTCCATGACTGATTACAGGGTTATCTTACATATTTTGTTTTTTAGCCATAACTAGCATGGATATTTATAATTACATATTTACAATGAAATATACTGAGAGGCAACCAAATTTGTTTTCTGCATTGTCCAAAAAAAACATGTGTATACACTCAGATAATGAAAGTAACATTTCCCTTATTCTATAGCATTAATGACAACAAAAGAGCTTCCCATCTCTTCTTTAAAAATATTTTATTTTGATAAAGCAATATATTTTTATTATATAAAATATAGAAAATGCAAAAAACTATTAGTAAGAGCTAAACATGCTTGTGTGTATTCTTTTTAAAACAAAGTCAGATATAACGTATATATTGTTTTTATTTTTTTATTTAGCCATTTCCTTTTATCACTAACTAACTTTGGGAAACATGTTTAGTATTCCCAGCCCCATTATTATAGGGCTTGTAATTTATTTGTAGCCACCTTTTGCTAACATTGAAGTAGTTTCTAATATTTCATTGTTCAAAATTACACTGCAGTACACATACCCTGTTGCATTAATTTTGTGTATATTTCTGATCTATTTACAGAGATTTATTCTAAGGAAATAAATTACTGGGTCAAAGAGTATCATGACATTTTAAAGCTCTTGAATCATAGATCTATGTACCTTCTGGAAAAATTGTGCCATGGCCACAAAGAGTATATGAAAACACCCCATTTCACCAATTGATCTTTGCCAGTAAATGACATTTAAATGTCTAAATTTGTATTTTTATTAATTATTGATATGACCTAATTTTAATCACATCTATTGGTCATTCTTTTTACTTCGTGTGTGTGTGTGTGTGTGTCACCTATTCATGTCAAGTTACTTTTCAATTTTTTCAGAGACATCACATAATGTCCTCTGAAACACTGCCAGCATTTATTGAGTCTTCTAATGTTGAAAGAAAGCAAAGCTTAAGTGAAGAACAAGAGAAGACCCAGAAGCCAAGAGTAGGTGAAGGGTTTGAACCAATATCTAAACGACAAATGAAGAAGCTAATTAAACAGAAACAATGGGAAGAACAACGAGAACTCCGCAAGTATGGTTCCAAACGGGTATCTATCCACCCCATTGGGGGATGTTGGACTTTGCACAGTCCTGTGGCACATCAGAAGTAATTGTGTTAATTAACACTGGGGCTGTGCGTGTTGTTAGCCAGCGCTGTCCATAGGCTGTTAAAACTGTATGTGTTTCCTTCTTGATGGATTTACACTACAGTTTTTCTCACCCCAAACCTATTGTGAGTAGCAGCACAGTTTCGGAAATAACTGACTTAGATAAGGGATATAGTTAGCATCCATGTCCTAGATATAGAACAAAAATAACCACCTCAGAACGATCACATTTGTGCCTAACCTTGATTTTGCTAGAAAAGCCATTGTAGGTTTTGGTAAAAGCAGTTAAACTGAAGCTCTTATTGTAGAATGCCAAAATTTATTGAGGAAAGATAAACTGTAGTTGATGTAGATTATCGAAAAAGCTTTATGAGTTTTTTTAAGCAATTTTACTTTGCTTTTTTTTCTATATTCTATTACTGTTGCTTGAAAATTATGTAGGAGAAGAATGATAAAAGTAAAAATTCATCATAGGTCTAAAATTCAATATTTTATAAAGTCTTAGTATAGCGTAATACCAATAATAAGTGAATTCTTAGTAGTAAGAGTTTGTGTAGAAAACATACTGTTTTTGCAAATTCATTTTCTATCTAAAGCTTTTAGATGGACTATATAAAATTGTTGATATTTGATCCACAGAAGTGGCAGTTTCATGTGGCTCAACCTGCTAACTTAAAAAAATAGTTTCTTTGTCAATTAGAAGTGTCTTGTAAATATCTGAATATACGAATAACAAAAAAAGTTTCAATTCCTGATTTTAGACAAAAACGGAAGGAAAAACGCAAAAGAAAACAATTAGAGCGACAATGTCAACTGGAATCAAACTCAGATGGAAATGACAGAAAACGTATTCGAAGAGATGTTGTTCACAGCACACTCCGCCTCATCATTGACTGCAGTTTTGACAGCTTGATGGTATTAAAGGTACCACGAATCATTGTCAGAAAAATTTTGTAGGCTGAATAATTCTTGCTTTAATAGAAATATCACTTGAATATAAACTTTTATGTTAAAATACATCTTTTTTATTAATTTTTTTCTTCTTTTTAAAAGTTTATTTATTTTGAGAGAGAGAGAGAGAGCGAGAGCAGAGGAGGGATAGAGAAAGAGAGGGAAAGAGAGTGTCCCCAGCAGGCTTTGCACTGTCAGCATAGAGCCTGATATGGGGCCCGATCCCACAACAAGATTATGACCTGAGATGAAATCAAGAGCCAGACGCTTAACTGACTGAGCCACCCAGCCACCCCTTAAAATGAATCTTAAATAAAGTTTTTCAAGATTTTGCCCCCTAAGTTAAACTAAATAAAATCATTCTTATTTATATGTATAGAACAGACACACCATCATTAGATTATAAGACTCCATAACAGCATATTAATCATAGATTCAGGAGTGTTTTTGTTATTTGTTTAATCAGAAGAAGAAAGTAAGAGATGTGATTGGTGAATAGAATCATTTCTTATATAGTAGTTTGAGAAAACTGACTGAGCAATGCTAGTGAAGAGAACAGGCTTTACTTACTTTCCAAACTATTAGTAATTTATTTAAATAGTAGTATGGCTCTAAGAGGTTTTTTTTCCCTTTTGTTGTCTCTTAAGAAGAGTAAATGTCATTATGAATTAGCATTTTAAGTGGATACAGAATTGAAATTATTGGTCAAATTGGGTATTGACTCCATAGTAATTATTTTGTTAGTATGTACAGAAGTTGAGTAGAAAAGATGAGAAAGGACCTGGATTTCAAAAGAAAAATTTTACCTATCTAGTCATCTCTTCAGCTTCTTCTGTTCCACTAAGACTGTGGAATGGTCATAGATGATATTCAAAATGCTGCTTTAAAGATGGCACTCTCTTATAGGACATTAAGAAACTTCACAAGCAGATTCAACGATGTTATGCAGAAAATCGACGAGCACTGCATCCTGTGCAGGTATGTTTGAGGAATTCAAAACAGATTCCTGGTTTCTTTTATCACTTCCTCGGGAAAAGGCATAGATAATCCCAGCTGTCTTTGCAAGAATCTTACAGATACTTTTCTTTGAGAACAAAATGCCTATTTGAAAAATGTTTTAGTTTTGTATAAATCTAAAATCGTTTAAACATTTTTCCACATCCATCAGTCTGAGTCACATGATGCACCGTCATCGTGTTTTGTACACATTGACCTCATTCCTATGTAGTTGAACACCTTCATTAAAGGATATATATTTTCGTGTGCGTTTCTCCACTCTCAGGTCCTTCCCTCTCAGGAAGTGAGGGAACTTGCTGGCTTGCTATGTACCACGGTTCCTATTGGGGGGTTACTTCTACCTGAAGGATTTTGAGTCAGTGATTGTTTTGAATGGTACTTCCTTAGACTAATTGGCTGCTGTTAAGAGTAGATAGGGGCTTTTTCTTACTAAATTTGTTTGAATTCCAGGTGACCTGAAAATTAACACTGGCTCACTGATGTTAAGAACCAGAAATTCTTTTTTTTTTTTTTTTTTTAAATTTTTTTTTAATGTTTTATTTATTTTTGATACAGAGACAGAGCATGAGAGGGGAGGGGCAGAGAGAGAAGGAGACACAGAACAGGAAACAGGCTCCAGGCTCTGAGCTAGCTGTCAGCACAGAACCTGACGCGGGGCTCGAACCCACGAACGTGAGATCTGACCTGAGCCGAAGTCGTAGGCTTTAACCAACTGAGCCACCCAGGCGCCCCAAGAACCAGAAATTCTTAATCTATTTTTGGTTCGAGTGATAGTATGTTTATATTTTTACATTTTATATTCCTTTCACCCTTGATATGACTTGAAATAGGCATCAGGGTTTAGAATCAAAGGGAAGTTATGAAGACGTTGGACTGGTGAAAAAAACAATGGTGGCAAAAGAAAGGGAATGAAAACTTGACATCCCCTTGACATTTGGACATAAGCAAGAGTCCAAAGTTAGCTGCTTGGAAAATGGGATAAACACGTAGATGGAATCCTGAAAGTAGTGGGTTCTGAGAAACATAAAACGTCTCACTTGTACCAGACATTTATTCTTATATGTTTAAAGCATGTCACAAATTTATTTCTTTTCTAGAAGGGATATATTTTAGGTTTCATTGATGATCAGATGAGTATAGAAGAGAAATAAAATATTGGACTTCAATAGTCATTTGCTCTTTCTTTCTGTGTCTCCCAATCTCTTTTCCAGTTTTACTTGACAAGCCATGGAGGCCAGTTGAAAAAGAACATGGATGAAAATGACAAAGGATGGGTCAACTGGAAGGTGATTAAAATAGATTAATTCTAACATAATTCCAAGTATTTTTATGCTTAAAAATCTACATTTTTACCTGAACTCTATATAATGCCAGTAAATATAGGAGTCAACAAGTCTCCAAAAGCTGTATATCACTGCACCCAAGTCTAATGGTACCAATGGGAGAAGCTAAAGGAACTGAAATGCCTGTTCATATCTGTTCTCATGAAATCTCACCTATTTTATTGCCAACTTTAAAATGAATGTTTTAAAATGGGAAGAATTTTAAAGGTCTTTGTATAATCGGTACCTAGCAAACTGGGCATACGTTATTTATGAGTGAAGTCACTTAAAATTTGGGAATGTACTTGCATTCTGTTTCTTCTAACTCTGTGTATTCCATATGGTGTCCTCTGTCCACATGTGGATATTGAATTCTTGAAATGTGACTGGTCTGAATTGAGATGTGCTGTAAATGTGAGATATACATTGGATTTCAAAGACAGTACAAAAAAGAGAGAGAGTGTAAAATACTTGCTTGAAATTTAAAAAATATATATTAAAGGGATAACATACTGGATATATTATGTTGGGTGCAATGTATTTAAATGAATTTCACCTATTTTCACCTTTTTTTAATGTAGCTACTAGAGTATTTAAACTTACGTATGTGGCTCACTTTTTTTTTCTATTGGACTAAACCATTCTCATTTGCAAAGATGACTAATAGATTGGCTTTAGTACCAATCTCTGAGGCACCTTACCCTATTCAGAGAAGTACCAGGTTATTCCTTTTTTTTTTTTTTTCATTCTCAAGGCCAGTTTTTACTGTGAAAACTTTCCCTCTCACATTCACTGATCCCATAGTGACTGCATGTATTTTGATAATATCCTAGAGTGTGAAACATTTTTAAAAGCTTTTCTAACTTTTAAGGTACAATATATTTACCAAGTTTTATATTCACACCTTTTCCCCTAAGAAATAATGTAGCTGAAATAGGCATACTTTCACTTATTTTGTGGCTTATTCAATGTATTATTTATACCACCAGTTTTCTAGAGAATTGTGAGTTTGTTGGTCTCAGGTCCCTCTAGGCGTCCTTATTCAGCGTAGGGATCAAATTTATAATACCATTTTCCAGAAAAGTGGCTATTTAATACTTGATAGGTTATAAATTTTAGGTGAGAAGTGTCCTTCATTTTTTTCTTAAAAAATTATTAGGTAAATGCCATCTGCATCTGAATTTGGTGATACATCGTCCCTTATTCCATGAATGTGTTGCAAATTTTGATGGCCACCTGTTGTTCAGTCTTGTACTTATGACCTGATAATTTGAGTGAAGATGATTTCTAATATGTATCTTTATAGAAATAGGTGCAGGGAACTTATTAAATCTATAAGCCATTTCCTTTTGTCGATTCATGCAGATGGAGAGGAAGTAATTGGAAAAGATATTCTTTGGTTGGAGAACAGGTTGAGCAGATATGTGACCCAAAAAATGCATTTGTTTTTTTAGAACAGAAATAAATTGAGAAAGCTAGGTTAGTGCCATATTCAGGAAAGCATCACTAAGTAAAGGGATTTAAGTTTTATCCTACAGGTAAAGATAAAACATTGAAAGTAGGGTTTTTAGGAAGTGAGTCTGCCATCAGTGTATGGAAGTAAATCGGAGGGATCTGATGCTAGAGACAGGGAAGTAACAGTAGGAGGAACTTAAGTAATTGAGGTGTGAGGTGATAAGGAATTGAAGTAGTAGGTTCTCAAGAAAACATTGTAAAATATTCTTTTATACTTCCTATGCTTTTGGGTGGCTTTGTCTAAGGAAAAGAAAATAATCTCTTTTAGCCAATTTTCACAAAACCCTGTTAATTAATAATATCTTTCTCCTTATGTCTTAAAGGATATCCACATCAAACCAGAGCATTTTAGTGACTTCATAAAGAAAGAAGACCTGATTTATCTTACATCAGACTCACCTAATGTACTGAAGGAATTAGATGAATCAAAGGCCTATGTGATCGGAGGGTTAGTAGATCACAACCACCACAAGGTACTATTAAGTTTTTATTGTTGTTTTTGCTCATACTTAAAATAGATACACCAGTTTTCTGGATAGTAATAATAGTACTGTTGATAACTGATCATTATTGAGTGCCTACTGCACATTTCAGTCACCTTTCTAGCAAAGAAAGCATTTCACACATATGACTAATTTGTTTAATCCTCCCTAGAACCCAGTGAGGTCAGTGCTGTTCTCTACATTTTACAGATGAGGAACTGGAGGCACAGAGAAAGTCTAAATCAACAGCAGTAGGTGCTAAAGCAGATATCTGAAACCAGACAGATTGTTCCAGAGCCCACATGCCTAAACGATAGGCCTTGATTGTATTGATAGTAGATGCTGCTACTGATGAGTTTCTAGGCCGCTGGTAAAATTTATAGCAATGTACTCCAAAATGTATGCCAGAATGGCAAACTTATGTGAGTTTTTTAATATATAATTTTAACGGGATTTGTTTTCTTTTCTCTTATATTTGTACTTTGTCTCTTCCCACCACTTTCTTACCCGCATTTGAGTGAAAAATTAGAAATATACTAAAAGAAAACATCATGTTCTACTTTGCCAGCTACTTTGCAGCATGCTAAATTCAGCCCAACTCCAGAAAAGACATGTTCACCAAGTATCAGATGAAATACTGTCAGCAGGATACTATGAAGTAATTCATTATTCTTGGATAGCACCACTCTGAGGTAGAACTGTCTGCAGTGTTGGAATAGTTTACATCATCTTGTCCGGTATGGTGGCTGTTGAGCTCATGGCCGGTGCATAGGATGATTGAGAAGCTAATCAATTTAGACTTAGGTAGTCACAGCTGTGGCCACAGCCAGACAGTGCAGCTCTCCAGCATTACAGGGAGTTTTTTTTATCAGAAGGATCTTTAGCTTTTAAGATGATTTTCTTAGGGAAAAATTCTGTTTTGTTATTTGTATACAACTACATTTTTTTCCTCTGATGTTGTATGTATTCTCTGAACTGCAATAATTTTGTTTTCAAAAAGCGCCTACCTCAGGAGCTTTTATTTGTCCCAAAATATGCAAATTACCAGCTTGGAAATTTAGCCCTTTCTACTGTACTTTGTCTTTTTGGCTACTTGACTTCTGTTTAGAACTCAGCTTTCAAGGATTTTAATTTTGAGAAGAAAATTTATATTCAACATTCTTTTAATTGATAGGAAAAATAAAACGTGTAGGCTATTTAAAAATTTTTTTCAATTCATGTTTTTATTTACTTTGTCTCTGCCATTTATACCACTTCTTTTTTAAGTTTTTATTTATTTTGAGAGAGATGGGGGGGGGCAGAGAGAGAAGGAGGGAGAGAGTCCCAAGCAGGCTCTGCACTGAGCCCCAATATGTGGCTCGAACTCACAGACCCGTGAGGTCATGTGAGCTGAAATAAAGAGTCAGATGCTTAACCAGCCGAGCCACCCAGGTGCCCCACCATTTGTGCCCCTTAATGTTAGGTAATTAAAACAAAGTTTTATATTTGTATCTGTTATATTCACAGACAAAATAATGGTGCTTCTCTAGCAATTCTTTGAGTATTTTAAACTGAGAGACAGGCAGTGTGGAAGAGTGAAGAGCTGTTTGAGTCAGGAAGCATGAGCCACGGTTTTCCTATTGTTGTGCCGCTGAGGAGCCTTGTGATGGGCAGGGAATATGATGTCTTTGGTTTCTTCATCTGTAAAGTGGTTAAAGCAAATGCCCTACACATTCTGACTATACTTATTATGGAAAGAATGTTTCTAAATTAGAAATTAAACACACAGACATTTCATCAAATAATGTTCTCTGAACTAAAGTCTTTTCTAAAAAGTACTTATTTTGTTGTAGACTTTAAGTTATAATACTCTGATGTTCTAGTCCAAGTTATAGTATCTTTGTTTTAGGGACTCACATATAAACAAGCCTCAGATCATGGAATTGATCATGCACAGCTCCCCCTTGGAAATTTTGTGAAGATGAATAGTAGAAAAGTTTTGGCAATTAATCATGGTAAGCTATAAGGGAATTATGAAAATATACCTGAGTAAACAATGTGAAGAATAGCATTACCTTTAGATGAGTAGAAAATATACACTGTGCTGGAGACAAAATTGTAATATGTAATTATTTATAATTTGTTTGAATATAGAAATAATTCATGCATATTATAGAAAAATATGGAAATGTAGAAAAGTAGAAAGAAAAATAAGCTAGAATTTCACTCCCCAGAGATACTTAGTATTACCTTTTTGGTGTATTTCCTTCCAGGTCCTTTCCTATGCATATATAATATTTATTACATAATCATATTTTTACTCTGTTGCATAAAATATTATAAATTTGGGGTATTTCCCTCCCCACATTTATATTTTTCTATGTCATTGAATCAATGTTAATGGCTATATAATATTCCATCATCTGAATATATAATAATATAACCATTCTCTTGTTGATTTTTTTTTCCTTTTTTCTTTTGTAAATAACATTGTATAGATAGTCTTGGACCTGACTCTTTGCCTGGAGTTTTGCTTTTTAAGATTTGTTTAGTAGAGATTTTTGTTAGTGCACAGCTATTTATTGGGCTCTTTTTGTGTGCTAAACACTCTCTGCAGCAGGCTCTAGGGAATTCTAGAAATGAACTTATTGATTCAAGGAATGAACTTCTTTTAAGACCTTTGATAGATAGTAGAGATTACTCTTCCATAAAGCAATGCAAGTTAAGCCCTTCAGCATTATATTAAAATAAGAGTAACTTGCAGACAGTATTTATATTCTTTACCTCTAATGGAAAGAGAAAAAAAAAGCAAGTAGGGTGCTCTCAGAGTGCGTGACTACAGGAAAGACAGAAGAAATTTAGATTAATGCTAACCTTTTTTTGTTGTTTCTAGTTTTTAGGTTAGGACAGAAAGGATAAAGAAGTAAAAGGGATTAAGAGGAATAGAAAGGAAATGAAAGTGGTTCCCTGCCTATTGATTATAACTGATGAAATGTAATGGTAAATCTTTGACCGCTCATGAACTGAGTTGAAGAGGTAGAGAAGAGCTAACAGGCCCAAGAGCCTTGGGGCAAGGAAGTGACACCAACAAAGTAGTTATCAGGACATTTTAACACTTAACACAAAAGCAATGCATTTAAAATACAGTGTGCAACATTGTGATGTTCCTGGCTAAGAAACGTATGCAGTTTGTCTTTGTTGCAGTGTTTGAGATTATTCTGGAATATCTGGAAACCAGAGACTGGCAAGAAGCATTTTTTACTATCTTACCCCAGCGGAAAGGAGCTGTTCCCACAGACAAAGCCTGTGAAAGTTCTTCGCATGACAAGAAATCTGCCGATGTTGAAGGTGGATTAGACAGTGATTCTAGTGACGAGGAAAATAGACATGAACTAGATTCACAACATGAAGAAGAAAAGCAGGATAAAGAAAATAGCAATGAATCTACAGTAAACTCTGTACCACACTAATGTCATCTGTTGTTTTTTGTTTTGTTTTGTTTTTTTAGTTTAAGGAAAACTTAGGAAAAAACTGAGGTGCTTCATAGAATACTCTAATTGGAAGAAAATTTTATTTCCTCTTATTTTTGTTGAGAAATTTTAAAATGTTTTTTAGAGCTAAATGCTAAAAAGCGTTTATAAGAAAGCGTTTTTGTTTTTGCATTAAATTTAAATGTTTAATTTTTTAAATAGTTTTCTAAGCCTCAATTAGCATTTTCTTGAGAATTTTACTTTTTTGGTAAGCCTTCATTCTCTTTTATTTACTGGATTATATTCTTTAGAATGTGCCTTCAGACCTGACAGTCTTATTTTTTTGATGTTTATATCAAGTGTCTTTCTGATTTATTGTCTACTTATTTGTGGAGATACATATTTATAAATCTTCTGTAAATCTACCAAAAAGTCTGACAGGTTATCTCCTGTTTGCATCTTTTTTATTCAACTCAGTTACTTCTAAGGAATACAGTGATTTTAGGAAGAAGTATTAGATTGATAAACTCGACAGTTTCTCTCTTTTGGACTATGGAGTTTCTCCTCTGTGATGCCTTTCTGTGCTTCTAAAGCAATCACTGAAGAGTTAAGAATCTCTTTAATATGTTTTCTTAATTTCAATAATGGTGGTAAATTATTTCAATTGAAAATTTTAAGTTTTTAGGCTAGATTATTTAGTTGAGTATCAATTTTGTCCTATATTTTAAAGGAAACAGCTCTAGCTCTCCTTCCCTTCTATATGTACTTTTATTAAATAAAATATTTGTTCTTTTTTTTAATGTTTTTATTTTTTGAGACAGAGAGAGAGATAGCATGAGAAGGGGAGGGTCAGAGAGAGACACAGAATCTGAAGACAGGTTGCAGGCTTTGAGCTAGTGGTCAGCACAGAGCCTGACACGGGGCTCGAACCCACGAACCATGAGATCATGACCTGAGCCGAAGTCGGACGCTCAACCAGCTAAACCACCCAGAACCCCTATTTGTTGGTTCTTAAAGTGAAGCAAGTTAACTTTATATGTGCATCTGTCTACTAGCATATAATATGCAATCTAATGTAACTATGTTTCTATATATAAGGATGTATGAAAAAATATATAAATGTATATATATATACTGTCCATAATCATGTATGATTCTTAGTTATAAATGATAATAGAACTGAGTTGGCAAATATTCATATTGATTGCATGAATGGTTGTGTTGAACAACTCTAAGTAGAAAATAACTAAAAATTTGTATGAGGACATTGGCAAGGGAAGATGGGGCTAAAAGATATTTCGTTTTCCACCGGCAAATGTAGACACTTATGTTCAAAGTCATGATTGTTCTTTGTTACAGCTAAAGTAAGATTTCGGAAGCCTTCACTGAGTTGTTTAAATTAAGTTTCTGTTCTTTGTACTCACTGGCATCTCAAATTATATACATGTTTGGTAGAAAGTTCATTGGATTTGGTATTGATGTTCACTATCTCTTACTTTTGGCTGCTTTATTTTAGTAATCTGTTATAGTCATCCATTTAAAATAAGGTCTGTGAACTCGGTATGTAAATAAAGCAAAGCCCCTACTATTCTACAAGAGCAAAGCTGTGTCTTAAGTTGTATTTTTCAAAGGCTCAAGTTTTCCTGAGTAAATATGGTTTAGTAGCATGAAATCCAGTTGACTCTTGAAAAGTGTAGGGGTTAGGAGCACCAACCCCTTTGCACAGTTGAAAATCTGTGTATAATTTTGCTCTAAAACTTAATAACCTACAGTTGACTGGAAGTCTTACTGATAAGTGTATTAACACATATTTTGTATGTTATATGTATTATATACTATATTACAATATAGTGAGCTAGAGAAAAGAAAATACATTTACAGTACTGTCCTATACCAAAAAAAAATTACATATAAGTGGACCCATGCAGCTCAAACCTATGTTGTTCAAGGATCAACTTTTTGATGCCTTTTACTTAAATTATTTGATATGGAACGAGGCATAGGTTAATTCTGAAAGGGGAAAAGTCACCGCAGGCACTATGTACCTTAAATTTTCAGTAACTGTGAAAGCCCTGCATTAGTTTCCTAGGGGCTGCATAACGAATTATCACAAACTGAGTGGCTCCAGACAACAGACACTTTTTTCTTACAGTTCTGGAGGCAAAAACCGTAAAATCAAGGTGGGTCTTATTCCCTCTGGAGGCTACAGGGAAGAATCCTTCCTAGCCTCTTCTTGGCTTTTGGTGGTTCCCAGCAGTCTTTACTGTTCCTTACAGCGGCATCACTCCCGGATCTGCTGTGTCATCACAGGGCTTCCAGCCTTAGTCTTTTTGCCTGTGTCTGCATCCCTCTTATAAGGATACAAATCATTGGATTAGTGTTCATCTTAATCCAGTATGAACTCATCTTAACTTGATTACATTTGCAAAGGGCCTGTTTCCAAATAGGTCGCACCCAGAGGTACAAGATACTAGGACTTGAACACATCTTTTGAGTAGACACAGTTCTATCCTCGCAAGTCCATATCTTAGGCTGTGGATGACGAGAAGGAGGTAAAACCTTCTATTTAAGAAGGGTAAGATTATAATTAGAAATAAGTATCTGCTGAGATATTTAAAAATCTTTTTAAAATAATAGTAATCTCTTAATGTTTTCTCTCAGCATTGTTTTGGTTAGTGGTGGTGCCTTATTTAAAACTTCAGTAATATTGAAGTCACCTGTCCTGGAAAATAATAAAGGTGGGACATTCAGTTAGTACTTAAACACATCAAAAGAAGATAGTCTCCCCAAATAATAAAATCTTTCCTCACCTCTTTAAAAACCTGCAGTCTTAATAAAGCAAGCTCATCCTTAAAAGATGGAGCATTCTTTAAATTGATTCTCCAGAAATCAGTGTATTGCCACCCTGGAGCATTTGAAAATACTTGAGATTGGAAAAGAAAACAAAAAAGCAGTTCTGAAGGAATATTAAGGTGAAAGGACAATGATGAAACTCATCCATTACTGCCAGTTACAAAGGAAAGTGAACGATCATTTCACTTTATATAGATGAAGAGGGTCACACTTGATACAGGTTCAAAGGCAACAATTGTCCATTGAGCACTGAGAGCATGTACAGATAAGTTTCAAAAAGAAAATTTAAATGAGAAAAGAGAAAGAGATTAGAATTAATGACAGCAGTGGCCTATGGTGCTCATTAAAGTTTGATTCTCTTTGGCCTAGAGATGTTTATCTGTTTTTCTAGCTCCTAGCCAGACACACGGAGTGGCATTTCATAAACGTGAAGGCGAGAACCAGTGTCAGAATGAAGAGAATACAGTTAGTGGGAAGAGTAGGCTTAAGTTTTGGCACTGCCACCTGTTGTGACTTCGGGCAACTTAATGAACCTTTGTCAGTGTTTGTGTCCTCATCTGTGAAGTAGGAATGTTACCCCATTTATCCTATTTCTTCGGGTTGAGCAGTCTTTGAAACCAAGCAGCAAACTTCATAATCTTTCTTATATTGACATTTCTTCATTTCTTGCCTTGTTTCCCTTGTCTTTCATTCTTTTTTGACATTGCCTGATTCCCACCCCATATAATATATAAGCCTTTGTTTCAGACTCTGCTTTCTAAGGAACCCAGACTTAGGTAAGATTTTTTTTTAAATGTGAACTTCCTAAATTATCAGAATATGTATATTAGACAAAGTATGGATATCAACAGATCATTAAGTGAGGCATTTTAAAAAGCAATAAATACAGTGCAAACATAAAACAGTGACTACACAAAACCAAATCTATCTGCAAGTATAAATGTCTAAAAGCACCCAAATTGAATTTTTAAAACCCCAAACCGAAATATATGTTGTATTTAAATAATGTTGCTCAGCCGTGCTGAAAATAGAAGAACAGAAAAAGGCATATTGGGCTAATAATTTTTTTAAAAAGTCACAACTTTAACAGTGGATTAAGTGCAACCTGTTGTAATGTTTCAAGAATGCAATCCTTAGTGAAGACTTGATAGTTATGAATATGCCCTAAGTAGCGTAGTATTAAAATTCATTGTGAAAAGACTGAGAATTATTTGAAATAGTAAGAAATACATTTTAGTATAAGGAGACTTTAATTCATGTTTTCCAACCCGTGATAGCTCAAGTACACAAAAGATAAATATATGGGGGGTGTAAATGCTATAATTAATAAACTCGTAGTTGATATATATGAAGTCCTATAGGTGGAAAGTAGTTTTCCAGTGCCCATGGAATGTTCATAGAAGTATTTATATATCAGGGCACAAAAGAAATTAAGTTCCAAATGTAAGAAATAAGCAACCTCTCTGATATTATATTACAGTAGGAAATAAACTTGCAAGATAGAAGGAATGCCTTACCACCCAGTACCTTTCTCTTTAATGTTAGACGGTCCTTACTGTAAAAATTAGTGTTAGACATAAAGTTAGCTATGACTTCATTATAAAATTTTAAACTGTTTACACATTGCTTCAAAATATATGAATCAAAATGGACAAATTACAAAAACCAACAGAACTACAAAATATACTCTAAGAGTTGGAAATTTTTATTACACAAATCAAGACTTTCCCCCACTCTCCTCCTCTATTGCCAGCAGGATGGAGTTGACAGTGAAACCCTGGGTGATGGCTGAGCCAAGATGGAAGGATGCTGGACCCCGAGTCACTAAGTAAACCAGTCACCGGCTGACTACCAACACACATTTGAACGTTTGTGTGAGAAATAATCCTCTAATGCATTTTAAAGATGACACTTATTACAACTATCTACCCTAGCCCAATGAATACGACTCTCTGCACCTCAGTTTTCTTATTTAAAAAAAAGAGAACATCAATAGTAACTATCTCAAATAGTTGTTGTGAAAATTAGTTGTTGCTATATCTACAGTATTTAGAATGATTCTTGACACTAAGTGTGACATGTGTTGTCATTAATATTGCACGTATGCATGGACACATACACAAAATTTATAATATCTCTTGAATGTCGACGCAACATTCTAAAAGTTTGGCGAGGTAGATAGGATCCAGTAATACACTGAAAGAATAATAGCCATGGCCCAAGAATGGTTTATTTTAAAAATACAAAACGGTTAAGTATTAGTAAATTTGTTAAGGTCATTCACAAATAGCAATGAGTAGAAACTAGTTCCTTTCTGGCTCATAAATTAGTGATAATTTTTATACCTTTTTGGGGAGGAGGTCAGTATTTTTCCACAATCACTGTGGGATCCATTCAGTGTTCCGAATGGCAGTGAAAAACTATAGATTGTGAAAAGTAGCTCAGATGTTAAAATTCTGTTTTTGTTTTTTCTCTATCGAGAGTTTGGAGCATGTGTCAAATTGTAGCTGCCTAATCCTGTTATGGATGTTTTTTCTAGCAGCAGGGCCCTGAGCATATGTAATAATACAATTAGTGCAAGACTAAAAATATAGTATATAAATAAACATACTTCTTTTTACATATCATGCTAAAATTAACTACAAATTGAAATACTGTCTCCACTAATATCTATTTAGTGGCATTATACATAGGTGCTTTGAAATTTGTGCCACCACATAGAGGAGTTGTTGATTCTTTGATACCAAAATATTTTTTAAAAATAATTTGATGTTGTAATGGAGCGAAGATCATGTTTGTGAAAGAAATAGCAGAGTCCAGAATTTCTACCTCTGGAATGTTAAAGGATAAAATGCTCTCTGGGGAGAGAGATTGTATCCTTGGTGTGTACTCCTTGCTGACATTGGTTTTGTTGATGTGTTTTCCTGAGTTTTAGGCCTGGGAGGAGACTTTGGTTGGCTGAAATACTCTGCAACAGGCATTTTCATCTTATTTCTTCTTATAAACAATGGAGGCCTGTGCTCAGCCTCTGAAATAGAAAAAGTCTAAATAAGACCAAAATTGAGACCTCAAATTACCTTGTGCCATGTTTTAGTAGCAAATGATGTACAAAAAAGCTGTATCAAGTTTAAATGAATCAAATATACCCGACGTTCATAAAAGAACCCAGTCTCATCTCTCTTACTACCTGCTCGTTTTTTTCTATAACATGAGTTATTTTTTCTATAAATTTTTTCTAAAACGCAGGATATATTCTATCCTCTTAAAATCAAATATTATTTTGGTAGGAATAAATTAGAAACCATGATCTGTAAAGATGATAAGTCAGGATGGGAACTATGAAAGGAAGGAAAAGGATTTATGGTCTTGACAGACAAAAAATAAAATAGACAAACATTAATACAAGTCGATTGTACTCATAAGAGCTTCCCGAGACCTATATGGTCAGACCCAAGCAGGAATACGGATTTGGAGAGATGCTCCGGATGGATATCACCCCTGGAGACACATATGATTGGGGCTTCTTATACAGATTTTCCTAGTATCTAGATAGGGGAAAATACATAGGAGGCCAATGGGTAAGACATGAAATTGAGTAACAGAAACCATCACTGTCATGACTTTGTGGTTTTGGGGTGAGGAGTTTGGTCGGAGTCAGATACAACAGATCATCCTTGGCATATCAAAGTAAGGGAGTATTTTTTAACTTCTAAACTATATTTCTCATTGCCTATTAACACATGGACCCTCTTTTGGATTTAATTAACCCCAACAAAAGTCACTGGGGTTTAGAGTGACCTCAAAGGACTCATATGCATATTATTCCTGGTATAAGGAAAACTTCTAGAAATAACAGGACAAACTTTTGTTTGAGGCTTGTAGGCATACGCCTGGTCTTTGCTCTATAGTCATTGTTGCTCACTTGTTTTAAGTTAGGAGCTGCCAAACCCACAGGGATGTTTTCGTGGGGCTATTCTGAATCAAAGTAGGACATGCTACAATTCTTGATTCTTGTTGGCCCAAACTGTAGGTTGTGGCTGGGCGTCGGTGGGGGACAAAGAACTGCTCCTCTCTATTTTATTTCAGCTGTCTCACAGAGCATCTGCTTGTGGCTAATGGCCATTTTGCTATTTTCTACAGTTGACTTGATTTCTAGTTAAAATCACTTAGCTTTGCAGTTAACCTATGAAGAACCAGACTCTGAGGTCATTGTCCTTTTGTTAGGTCAGTGCAGGGCTTCTCCTGGATTGGCTTGGCCAAACCTATGTATCCTGCTGTCTTGTGTCTCAGAGTGTCTGTCCCCGATGAGGCACTTTGTCTTTCAAAATAAAGTTACGTTTATGTCAAATTTATCTCAACGATAAACTCAGCACACACTGTCCCTTAAGAGTAACTGGAAATCATTATTGTATTTACTACTTTTAAAACCATAGGTCGCTGTCCTTGTCTGTGTCCCCAGATAGACAGATACTTACTGCTTTCTCTATACCAACTGAGTAATTATCACAAACTGTACTTAACCTTTTGGTACTTCCTTATTTCCTTCAGATTCTTGACTTGACACTCTAAATTAATTGGAGAAAGAGAAAATGAAATTCACAGATACAAACAAGTGTTTTCTATAGACGGCGCTATCATCAGTAAGCTAAAGATATATGTGTCTTAAATATTTTACCCCAATGCTTTGTTTTTCAATCAGACAGTATTAAAGGTACTTTCCAAAGAGAAATTCTTCTGACTTTGAGTAGATAGCTAAGCAGTACATCATATATTATTCACTAAGGTAGAAGGACTGACCTTATTTCCCAGTGTCCAATTTTATGGAAACTTTAAAGTGGAGACAAACTGCAATACAAAATTCCCCTCTGTCTCGATGGTTTTTAAGTGACCTGGGTTTTGAATATTTGTTTTTCTCAATTTAAGTTTTACCCAACTTTTAATTTTAAAGCAACAGGACTTTCTCTCCCGACGTAAGTAACATTTTACCACATTCTTACACACCATGGTATTATACATAAATATGTATTTTCTTCTGTCCTTGAACTTCTAAGGTTTAAGAAAATTTTCTACTAAAATAGTTTTTTCCCCTCTAGCAGCCTCCAGGAGTGTGCCAGAGAAATTAAGTGAAGCCATTTATTTTAATGCGGCATTGTTCTACATGCAAAAAAAGTGATACTTGTGTAAGACGCATTTAACAAAATATACAATAATAATACAATTTCTGCTTCCCTCATTGCGTCCATTTTTGGGGAAAATGAAAAAACTACATTTTCTTAGATGTACGCATGGCTAAAATAAGATTTAAAATAATTCTATTACATTTATGAAAATGAAAGGAAACAAATACACAGTGGTCCTTTGCTGAATAAAGAAGAGACTTAAAGCATCAGAATGTTTAGGGTTTTGAAAGGTTACAAAAAGAAAATTGAAAATCCTCCTGTACCACATTTATTTAGCCATTATATCTAATTACCTGGTTGGTTGGTGTCCTTCTCTGGATCCGGTCAGTACGTGAGATTTTGCAGGTAAATTTGGGGGCGATTTAACTTTGGGTGGCTTCCTACTCTCTGTTGCTAGTTCTGCTGAGATGTTTCTTGGTTGAGTCAACAAATTTGTCTCAGCCAGTTCAGCATGAATCAAAGCTGAGATCCACTCTTTTTCTGATTTAGAGAACAGGGGTGGGCATAAATATTATAATTATCATGTTGGCTAGAAACGCAGGATGGGTTCTTTGATCTAGCACTCTAGTATGAAAGGCTGGTATGGTAATCCATCTGCTGAGTAGGCATTTAATCGTGAGTCAAGGTTTCTGCAGAAAAGTTGGTTCACAGCAACCTGATTCTGTTGACCTGTGATACTGTAAAGTGCCCCGAGCAGTTAGCTCACTGGGGCACTTGTCCCTGAACAGCAATGGAATAATTTTTAAATATTGAGTACAAAACCCAGCCTTTCAGGCTGCTGCCAAATAAAAGAAAGCATATCTATGCAAAATAATAAGTACAGTATGATCTCATTAATTACAGACTAATGGTTAAGTAATAAATAGTTACAAGATCTCTATAAAGATATATGACAAAGTGGTCACTGAAATGATGTTTGGATTGATTTTATTGATTATTGTTCTTCCTTTCTTGTATTTTTTTCTGGTTCATCTGGGTCTTACCCACAACAATAAGCGCTTAACATTCTTAAAAAGAAAAAAAAATAGTAATAACTAAGGACTCCTTACCCCCAAATACTTCTTAATTGCTTGCCAGCTAGTCTTGAATTCCTGGGTAAAGTACTATTGCCAAAATTCTCCCCAATTAAGAATATTAGTCTATCCCTAACACATCCATATTTCCCAACTTTTATTGGTGCATATTCCCAAAAAGTAGCCCCCAAACCAGCATTATCAGCACCTGGGAACTTGTTTGAAATGCAAATTCCCAGGCCTCACCTGCCTCAGAAGTTTTGCCTCAGTCAACCTGATGGCCAGCTAGGTTCGAGGGAAGCCACTCTATGCTATTTGTGGCTGTCCCACCTGAGACTGGCATATGTTTTCATGGAACAGGCCACACAGGCCCAAAGGAGCCTGGGAGATGACTGGGTGGATGGTTTGGGTGGAGAACTGGCAGAGTGTTAGGATCTAGAACTTGGAAGGCTGCGCTATTGCCACTCATCGCAGAGAAAGGAAGCAGGCTCTGTGCTCACAGTTTGTGGTAGGCCAGAAAATATGCTCAGGGAGACAACTCGTTGGTATGGACTTAGGAGAAGGACAAACCAGCCCTGAACACACGTGTTTCACATCACCCAAAGCAATTTTTTAAAATATATTTTAATGTTTATTTATTTTTGAGACAGAGAGAGACAGAGTGTGAACAAGGGAAGGGCAGAGAGGGAGACACAGAATCTGAAACAGGCTCTAGGCTCTGAGCTGTCAGCACAGAGCCTGATGCGGGGCTCAAACCCACAAACCGCAGGATCAGGACCTGGGCTGAAATTGGACCTTAACCAACTGAGCCACCCAGGTGCCCCCCCCAAAGCAGTTTAATGTGGGGCACACCAAATTTGGGGGCACTGGATGACCAGTTGCATCTGGTCAGTTATAGAGGACTACAGAGACTGATACTGAAGTGCTAGGGAAACATCTTTGCAAATCCAAGGTTAGAAAACTTCACATATGGGTGCATTCACACTTTCTGACAATAAACTGAACTCCGTGTTTGCAAATACGTATTTTAATCTCACCTTTTGCGCCTGCATGAACCAGCCACTGTAGAACTTCTGCCAGGGAATCAGTACGTAAAACGTTGCAGAGCTTTGCCAGAATCTGACAGAGAATATTAGAGTTACAGAGTGAGTGAATAAACGGTGTAAGTGCTAGAAGATTTCCTTTACTTTCTCCACAATCTCATCATCCCGAATGTCGCTCATAAACAATGCTCAGCTAAGTCAATCGGCATTTTAGCCTGGGAACCAGACTTCAAAGAGTATACAGTGGAATCTAAAAAAAAAAATCTTCAATACAAGTAATAATTTGGGCTAGGCAACACAGTGTTGCTTTTGTTTTGTCTGCTCATTATCCACATCACCTGCAGGAGCAATTCACTTTCCCTCTTTTTGGGGAATGGGTCTTTCCCACTGCACCATGGGGTCATTTTTCCTCAGTTCTCTGCACACAGGGGTTGGGCCAGTGGAGTAGGAATATAATTCACTTTTGGCAGTCAGTTTCCTTCCTTGACATGCTTCCCCCTCTCCCCCCAATTTGGAGCTAAGGACTGAAGCATGGAAGATAGAGGAGATAAATATATGGAGTAATTCTAAAAAAATGGGCTATGGTAGCATTAGAATACAAAACATTAAGCACAAGTAATGACGTTTCCAGTTTGACCCTAAATTGTGTCTGTTCTTAGAATTTAGGCATATCTAAGATTCAGTCCTATGTGTCCATCTGCCTACCAAACATACCCACCTAGATATACTACAGATACTTTGAACCCAAATTATCTAAAGTTAAACCTATCTTCTTCTTTCTACAACCTGCTCCAAACTTGGTGCCTCCTGCTTCCCTTAGCTTGACGGACAGCACTAGTATACACTGAATACGTGTCCAAGCCAGAGCCTGGATTCATCCTGGATGACTCCCTTGCCCGTACAGTATGCTGCCAGACAACAGATTCAGTAAGTTCTTTCCTCTAAATATTTCTCAAATCTCTCCATTTCTTTTTATCTCTACAGCCTTGACTCAGGCACTCCCCTTTGCACATTTTTTAATTATATATTTTTATTAACAATGTGCCTGACACATTTCTGTAATACTTTTTTCTCCAACATTTTTAAGCCATATACTCTTTGTTTTTTTTTTGTTCATTTTTAATGTTTTATTTATTTATTTTTGAGAGAAAAAGAGCAAGTAGGGCAAGGGGGTGGCGGGAGAGACAGACAGAGAGAGAGAGAGAGAGAGAGAGAGAGAGAGAATCACAAGCAGGCTCCACATGGAGCTTGACATAGGGCTCAATCTCACAACTGTGAGATCTTGACCTGAGCCAGAATCAAGAGTTGGATGGTTAACAGGTGCCCCTCCTCTGTCAGTCTTGTAATTGCATTGTTTGGCTTTTTGATGTTGAGTTGTATGTGTTCTCTCTATATTTTGGGTATTAACTCTTTAGCAGATATATCATTTGCAAATATCTTTTCCCATTCCTTCGGTCGTCTTTTTGTTTTGTGGATGGTTTCCATTGCTGTGCAAAAGCTTTTTATTTTGGTGTAGCCCCAATAGTTTATTTTTGCTTTTGTTTCTCTTCTTTGAGGAGACATACCCATAAATATATTACTAAGGCCAATGTCCAAGAGATTGTTGCCTATGTTTCCTTTTAGGGGTTTTATTGTTTCAGGCCTCACATTTTGGTTTTTAATCCATTTTGAGTATATGTTTCTGGTGTAAGAAAGTGGTCCAGTTTCACTGTTTTTCATGTTGCTATCCAGTTTTCCGATACCATTTGTTGAAAAGACTGTCTTATCCCCATTGTATATTCTTGCCTCCTTTTTCATAGATTAACTGGCCATATAAGTGTGAGTTTATTTCTGGGCTCTCTATCCCTATGTAGTGTGTCTTGAAGCCTGGGATCGTGCTACCTCCAGATTAGTTCTTTTCCAAGATTGCTTTGGCTATTCAGAGTCTTTTGTGGTTCCACAAAATTTTAGGATTATTGGTTCTAGTTCTGTGAAGAATGTTATTGGTATTTTGGTAGGGATTACAATGAATCTGTAGGTTGCTTTGGGTACATTTTTAACAATATTAATTCTTCCAATCCATGAGCATAGAGTATCTTTCCATTGTTTTTGTCAATTTGTTTCATCAGTGTCTTATAGTTTCAGAGTATAGATCTTTCACCTCCTTGCTTACATTTATCACTAGGTATTTTATTATTTTTGGTGCAATTATAAATGGGATTTATTTCTTAGTTTCTCTTTCTGATAGTTTGTTATTAGCATATAGAGTCACAAGTGACTTCTGAATGTTGATTTTGTATTTTGTGACTCTATGTATTTTGTGACTCTAGATTTTTGGTGGAGTGTTTAAGGGTACATAGTATCATGCCATCTGCAAATAATGGAACTTTTACTTTTTCTTTACCAATCTGGATGTGTTTTATTTCGCTTCTTGCTGATTGCTGCCATTAGGACTGTCAGAACTATGCTCAGTAACAGTGGGGAGAGTGGTCATCCTTGTCTTGTTCCTGATCTAGAGGGAAAGCTTTCGGTTTTTTACATTATGTTAGCTGTGGGTTTTTCATATGTGGACTTTATTACATTGGGGTAGGTTCCTTCTAAACCTACTTTGTTGAGAGCTTTTAATCACAAATTAATGCTGTATTTTGTCAAAACCTTTTCCTGATTCTGTGGAGATGATCATATTTTTTTATCATTACTCTTGTTAATGTATCACATTTATTTGCAAATATTGAACCACCTTTGCATCCATAGAATAAACCCCACTTGATCATAGTGAATGGTCCTTTTGATGTGTTGTTGAATTTGGTTTGTTAGTATTTTGTTGAGGAATTTTACATATGTGTTCATCAAGGATATTGGCCTGTAATTTTCTTTTTTTTGGTAGTGCCTTTGTATGATTTTGGTATCAGGGTAATGCTGGCCTCATAAAATGAATTTGGAAATTTTTCTCCCTATTTTGTTTTTTGGAATAGTTTAAGTGAGAGGAATAGGTATACACTCTTCCTTAAATGTTTGGTAGAATTCACCTGTGAAGCCATTTGGTCCTGGACTTTTGTTTGTGGGGAGTTTTTTTTTTTTATTATTACTGATTCAATTTTGTTCTAGTAACCAGTCTGTTCAAATTTTCTATTTCTTCCTAGTTCGATTTTGAAAGATTGTATGTTTCTAGGAATTTATCCATTTCTTCTATGCTATCCAACTTGTTGGCATATAAATTTTCACAGTATTCTCATATAATTTTTTGTATTTCTTTGGTATCAGTTGTTATTTATCCTCTTTAATTTCTGATTTCATTTATTTGAATCCTCTCTCTTTTTTCTTGATGAGTCTGGCTAAAGGTTTATCAACTGAAATATTTCTTAACATATTATTAATTCAGCAAATACTTGTATTTGTCATTGATCTAGATGCTGGAGATACAGAAATGAAAATAAGGGCAGAAAAATCCACTGCCCTATTTTGAGTTTTGTTGTATTATTAAGATTTTTATCTTTAGTAATGCAATATCCTAGAAGAGAGTAAATTAAATTTTCTATCAATTTCACAATAAATCAATGGCCATGTCAAAAATAGAAAAAAAAATAGCCCTATGGCCACTCTGCCTCTAATATTTTTTATCCATATGTTGATTGCACATTATTCCCAGCTTTTTCTAATTTATAGATCACTCAGTGATCAACTTTGAGAAAATATAATTATCCTTTTAGTGAGAGGAAGTAGAATATGTCCTTTAAGGAATCCTTCTGCTTTCTTTTCATTGAGTTATTTTTCTGGATGGAACTTAATATATTGGTGGGTGAAATTGATCTGCTAAGTCTTGATTTTGGGATTTGAGGTTATAGATCCAGAGCAGCCCCTACTGAGGGCTAGAGTACCCTATTCTTTTTTAAAATTTTTATCTGTTTTTGACAGAGAGTGGAGACAGAGAGAGAGAAAGAGAAACAGAGCATGAGCAGGGGAGGGGTAGAGAGCAAGGGAGACAGAATCTGAAGCAGGTTCCAGGCTCTGAGCTGTCAGCACAGAGCCTGGTGCAGGGCTCCAACTCACAGACTGCGAGATTATGACCTGAGCCAAAGTTGGATGCTTAACCAACTGAGCCACCCAAGCGCCCCAGAACTTTTCTTTTATGTTTATATTCAACATTCAATACATACTTATTGAATAATTACTAGGTGCCTATCACTGATTTAGGCACAGAAGATAAAGCAGTAACTAACACAGATGAATATGAGATCTATAAGACTTAAAGTTTAGTGTGAGCGGAATGAAGAGGCAGAGACAGTAGTGAAACAAATAAATACAAAATATCACATAGGACATGTGCTGTGTAAAAAATAACTAAAGGTAATAGTATAGAGAGTGACTAGGTAGTGATTTTAGACTGGGTGATCAGGGAAAGTATTTCTAAGTAATATTTAAACTGAGACCTTAATGAGAAGAAGGTGACCACTGAGAGGATTAGGAGAAAAAATTCTTAGGAGGAAAAGTCCCTAAGGGTGGGAATGAGCAAATTATAGAGAATGCATGGTGCCAGAGTGTAGTGAGTAGATAGACAGTGATTCTGAAGACTCTGTATAAATAGAAGTCTTTAGCCAGAATCATCAGGAAATCATGTCCACAACTCATGTCTTCAGATCCTCTTCTCATTCCTTTCTTTTTTTTCTCCTTCCCAATTAAAAAATATTTTTAATGTTTATTTATCTTTGAAAGAGAGAGAGAGAAGAGAGACAGAGAGATGGAGACAGAATATGAGCATGAGCAAGAGAGGGGCAGAGAGAGGGAGACAATTAAAAAATACTTTTTAATGTTTATTTATCTTTGAGAGAGAGAGAGAGAGCATGAGCATGAGCAGGGGAGGGGCGGGGGGGGGGGCAGAGAGAGAGAGAGCTATCAGCACAGAGCCTGATGCGGGGCTTGAACTCATGACCTGTGAGATCTTGACCTGAGCTGAAGTCGGATGCTTAACCAACTGAGCCACCCAGGCACCCCTATTCTACTTCCCAATTTTAATCAACAGCTTAATTATATCCAATGCCACTGTTATGCCTTATTTTTAAAATAGTTCTTTATCGGGATTGGTCAGTAGCAATCCTTATAATATGCTCTCCTATTCGTAATTGCTACTACAGATAACTTACTTACGACTGCTATCAAAGTCATCATTACAGTATTTTCACCCTTAACTTATTGTAGTGGGTCTTACAGCTTGGCAATGTGGAGGTTACTAAAAGGATTTTAAAAAGGAAAACAGGGGTGCCTGGGTGGCTCAGTCGGTTAAGCATCTGATTTCGGTTCAGGTCATGACCTCACAGTCCGTGGGTTCAAGCCCCACGTTGGGCTCTGTGCTGACATCTCAGAGCCTGGAGTCTGCTTCAGATTCTGTGTCTCCCTCTCTCTCTGCCCCTCCCCCGTTTGCTCTCTGTCTATGTCTCTCAAAATAGAATAATAAAGACATAAAATTTTTTAATAAAAATTTAAAAAAGGAAAACAGATAACAGCTGATTGGTTTATTCTTGACCACGTCATTCTCAGAGATAACTGTGACTGGAAAGAACCTTCCAGTAGTCTGATATGAAATATTATTATAAATATAACTAAGCTTATAACCCCAGGCAGAGTAGGCTTGAGAAAAAAGTTTTCCAGATAAGACAGAGATGAATGTTCATTGGAGGAATCTCTGCCTTAAAATATGTGAAGGAAATGAATATCTAATGGCAAAAAATAGTGCCTCTCAAGCATTAGGAAGATGATAAAGAAAAACACAGGAAGAACGGGGCACAGCTTTTTCGGCAAAGGCCAAGTTCTTCATTGTGTCTAGGCCAAAGGCTGTGTTTCTGTAACAGTGACAGGATTCCAGGGACAAGACTGGAAATAAAAATGGAAGTCGGCCCTGGATTTCAGGCTAAGTGGTTTTAAATCAGTTCAGTTGTCAAAGGGGAACCACTAAAGAGTTTTTAGAATGGTAGCAGTGTGACTTTTTGTATGTTCATGCCGTTCCGAAGGCATAGCTTTAAAAAATCTGCCTCTTACTTTGATTTCCTGATCCAGATAGTTTGGTATGCAAACAGTGTTCTCTTTGACGCAAGTCTTGGGACTCATCACCTCGGAGGAACAAGAGCCAGCAGTGGAGGATGCCTTTGGAGGTGACAGTGGCTTTTTTACCTTAATTTCTTCCTAAATCAAAGGTATAATATAATCAATGTGCATTTGTATCCACTTATATATGAAAATAGATTATAAAATGAATGAGAAATATTGTAGCTAAATAAGAGACACACATGAAAGTAAAGAGAGGTTAGTTTCAACCTTCCCTTAAAAATCTAATGATCAAATATTTTCATTTAGAGACAGAACACATAGTGAGATAGTATTTACTTTAAAATGAAGCCATTTTAAACCTGTGGTTTCAACCTTTGGTTAAACATCAAGATAATAATTTTTAAATGTCTGATGTGTAACCTTTATTTATCTTGCTGCTCCAGATACCAGCAAACTCATATTGCATGAGACTCTCTGTTAAGTTGGGAAGATTTCTCTTTTATGCTGGGAAGAAGACACTCAAAAGATTTGATGCAGTGCCTGTGAAGACACTACATGATGTGAACTATGCCTCCTTGCTCTGCTGAACGGCACCTGTGAACTGGAGAACTAGAGGTCAACTAAATTACTTCCCTTGGTTAACTGGAAGAGGAAATAGAAAGGCTGTTTTCTTGTGCTGGGAGGTAAACATACTCTTTGAAATTTAAAAATTTTTAGGGCGCCTGGGTGGCTCAGTCAGTTAAGCGTCCGGCTTCGGCTCAGGTCATGATCTCACAGTTTGTGGGTTCCAGCCCCGCGCCGGGCTCTGTGCTGACAGCTCAGAGCCTGGAGCCTGCTTCGGATTCTGTGTCTCCCTCTCTCTCTGACCCTCCCCTGCTGATGTTGTCTCTCTCTGTCTCTCAAAAAATAAAAAACATAAAAAAAAAAGTGTCTGAAATTTAAAAATTTTTTAAAAGGTTGTAAGCTTTAAATTCAAGAAGAGTTATAGAAGCCTTAGATCTGTGTGCTTATTCTAAGAAAAGCTTTTAACCTTCAGAAGTGAGTAATATTTCAGACACAAAGAAGCGAGTGGCTGAATATGTCAACAACTGGGGACTATGATGATTGGAATTGATCGAACGATATTGAACAATTGACATTTAGTGGAAGTAAAGCTATACTGTATGTAGATGCATTCTTCTGTTAAAGTTTATTATATAATAAGACTCTTTGTTTTAGGGAACAACAATATATATTTTTTGGTTCAACTCTCCCACTGGACACAACTAAAAAGGCAAATTAAAATTAAAAAATTTAAAACTGTCAAGGAGTGAATAAATTAGGAATTAATAGGCCAAAGTAAAGCGGAAGTGAGAAGTCTGAGTTGTAGCGAGTACTGTAGCCACTTGTGGCCTGAGGTCATTGTCAGATCCTGGAGAGTAAAAACTTTTCTTGTGACAGTTTGAAAGGTCCTGAAAGACAAGACTCAAGGCCCAGGACCCAAATAAGGGCCAACAAAGGACTACATCCTGAAGGTAGAGGTAACGTAGAAGTGCAATGGTTCTTGAAGAAATATAACCTGAGATCAAGGTTTGAAGTTGGTTTAAGTTGATCTAGGTCTAGGACAGTAGGGCCTCTGGGTTCCTATAAAAGCAAGCCCAAAGTTCTCTTTGGAAAAAAGTCTTTTATCATAAGCTTCCAATTCCTACAAATAACGTTCATACATAATATCCGACAACTAAATCATGAGGCAAAATAGAAATTATAGTGCAAATTAGAAAAAGTTTTAACTTAATGCTGATAGCAAAAATTGCAAAAGCAGCGAATGCAATCCTCAGAGAGGAATTTATAGCTAATATATATATATTAGAAAGACCAAAGGAATCATATAAAGAACAATAAAATAAAGTACATGTATGGACAGAAGGAAAAGATAACATAAATCAGCAAAATGGAAAATAAAGATACAACATGGAGGATCTACAAAAAGCTCCAAATTAGTTCTTTGATATATTAATAAAATTGATAAACTTCTGTTGAAAAATGAAGATATAGATTAACAAAACTGAAAGGTAAAAGGTACATCTTACAGATGCTACATATATTTAAAATATAAGGTTATTATGTATAACATTATCAATAAATCTGAATGTTTCAACGCAATGAATAATTTCATAACCAAAATCACCTCAAGAAGAAATAGAAAACCTGAATAGTTCTATAATGAAATAGATTTCAAATCAAAGAATGTTACGAGGATTGAGGTTAGTAATGTTATAATGATGAAAGGGTCACTTCATCAAAAGGACATAACAAACCCAAATAGTTATGCTCCTAATAAGAGAGCGTCAAAATACGTGATTAGTAACTGAGGTAAGTACCATATACTAACCAATTGCGCCACTGAGTCTCCAAAAAAAACTGATATGTATTAAAAGAGAAATATAGAAATCCACAACTGTAGTCAGGGATTTCAACACCTCTCTCTCAATAATTTATAGAAAAAAGCAAACAGCAAGTCAGTAACGCTATAGAAGACCTCAGAGTATCAACCAACGTAACTGACATTTATATTACATTCTATCCAGCAACAGCAGCATGAGCATTCTTTTCATGGGTACGTGGAAAATTGATCAAGATTAACCATATTTTGGACCATATAACAAGTGTCAATAAATTTTAAAAGTTTCAAAGTGTACAAAGTGTGTTCTCTGACCACAATAAAATGAAAATGGAAATCAATTCCATAAAGATATCTGTAACATCTCCAAATATTTGGAAATTAAATAACATAATTTTAAGTAACCAATAGAAAAGAAATTAAAAAGGAAATTAGGAGGTATTTTAAACAGAATGAAAATGAAAACTCAACATTATAAAACTTGGGGCATACAGCCAAAGCAGTGTTTATTAAAAAACTTATATTAATACATGCTCATATTAGAAAGGAAAAATATCTGAAATCAATGACCTAAGCTTTCATCTTATTTAAAGACACAAACAAAACATCAATGAAACAGAACAAAAAATCAAAATAGGTATCATCAATGAAATGAAAAACTTAGTCTTTTTAAAAAATTTTTAAAAAAATATTTTATTTTTGCGAGAGAAAGAGCATGAGCGGGGGAGGGTTGGAGAGAGAGGGAGACACAGAATCTGAAACAGGCTCTCGGCCCTGAGCTCTCAGCCCAGAGCCCAATGCTGGGCTTGAAATCACAAACCATGACATTATAACCTGAGCTGAAGTCAGACACCTAACTGAGTGAGCCATCCAGGTGCCCCTAAAATCTTATTCTTTAAGAAGATAAAAAAAACTAACAAACCTCTAGCTAGACACATCAGGAAAAAAAGAAGACACCAATTCACAGTGTCAGGAATGAGACAGAAAACATCTCTACAGATCACATAATCATTATAAGGATATGTTATGAATGATTTCAAATAGTAAATTCAACAACTTAGATGAAATGGACAAATTTTTGAACAATAAACTACCAAAACTCACTAAAGAAACAGATTACCTGGTCTAAATCTGTGAAAATAAGAAACTGAATTTGTAGTTAAAAACCTTGACTCAAAGAAAACTCCAGGTCCAGATGGCTTCACTGACAAATTCTACAAAAATTTTAAGGAAGAAAGAACACTAATTCTACACCAAATCTCCCAGAGTTTTAAAGAGAAGTTCCCAACTTATTCTAGGAAGCCAGTATTACGCTAGTATTAACCAGAAAAGACATTACAAGTAAACTACAAAATCGTATTCCTTATGAACATAGACACAACAATGTTAAACAGTATTTCATGAAATTAAATATATAGAAATGATAACACATCATGACCAACAGGGTTTCCCCCCACCCCCCAGCAATGTCAGGGTAGTTTAACATTTGGAAGTTAACCAATGCAATTTACTATATTAACAGATTAAAAAAGAAAAATATAATCATGTCAAATAGATGCAGAAAAAGCATTTGGCAAAATCCAATCCCTATTTCTGATAAAAAGCTTTCAGGACACTTGGAATGGAAAGAAACTCCTCAGCCATATAAAGGGCATCTATAAATAAAGTAAACTGACATCATATTCAATGGTGAAAACATAAGCTTGTTCCCTACAATTAAGTGCAAGTCATGGTGATCTGCTTTCATCACTTCTACTCAACCTTGTGCTAGAGGTTAGTCTTTGCAGTAAGACACAACAGAGAGATAAACATGATGTGGATTTGAAACTATGGTTGAAAAAATTTAAATTTGGGTTTCATCAAAGTTATAAATTTTGGTTCTTCAAAATTCACTGCTACAAAAAATAAGAAAGCACCAGACTAGAAGAAAAAGTTGTAAAAGGTATTTGTGACAAAAGAATTTTTATCTAGAATATATAAAGTACCTTAAAACTTCATAATAAAAAGTCCAGCAGCCGAATTTACAAAGCAGGCAAAGAATTGAACACACATTTCTCATAAAAAAGATATAGGGATAGCAAATAAGAACATGAAAAGATGTCAACCTCACTAGTCATCAGGGAAATGCAAATTAAAACCACAAGGACAGAGCACTACATACATACCCACTAAATTGGCTAAAATTAAAAATACTAACCACACTAAATGTTGGCAGGATGTGGAGGAAAAGAAACTTATACACTGTTGGCAGGAACGTAAAATCATATAACCACTCTGGAAAAACACTTTGGCAACTTCTTTAGAATTTTAACCTACACCTATTATAAGAGCCAATCATTCCACTTCTATGTATTTACCCAAAGAAAAAATATATCCATACAAAGACTAGTACACAAATGCTCATATCAACGTCGGCAGAAATTGGAAACAAACTAAATGTCTATCAACAGGTGAACACACACACAAACTGTGGGTAACCCATACATTGACAATTTCTCAGCAACAAAAAGGAATTAATTACTGTTGAATGAACATAACAACATGGATGAATCTTAAAATATTGATGAAGAGTTAAAGAAAGCATTTTTGGTTTTTATTTAAATTCCAGTTAGTTAACACACAGTCTAACGTTAGTTTCAGGTGTACAATGTAGTGACTCAACACTTCCATTCATAATCCTGGTGCTCCTCATAGGTGCGCTCCTGAATCCCCATCTCCTACCTCACCCATCCCCCACCCACCTTCCCTCTGGTAACCATCAGTTTGTTCTCTAGGGTTAGAAGTCTGAAGAAACCATATTAAAAAAATAACTCATTATAAGATTTCATTTATATAAAATCCTAAAAATTGCATGGTCATTTTTAGTGACAGCAGATGAGTATTTATTTGCATGTGGGAGGGCCGGCGTCTTGAGAAAATTTGGGGGAGTGGTTAGTATGTTCATTCTCTTGATTTCAGTGGTGGCTTCCCAGGTGTGGATATATATTTGTCAAAATTCATCAAATTGTATACTCTAAATACATGTATTTTATCTTGTGATAATTATACTTAAATAAAGCTGTAAAAATATTGTGAAATGTGCCTTTTCAGGAAAGTATGTGAAGAAAAGGAGAGGAAATGACAGAATTCAAATTAAATAGGTAACTGTAAATAGTTGCTTCTTTACCTTTTTAATTGCTAAGGGATTCTCACTGGAAGTTCTGAAGCACTCCTTCATTTTTCTACAAGGCTCTGAAATGATAACACAGAAAAATATATTTAGATTGAACTGAAAAAATTTCTACCACATGACATCTACGTCAGTTGCTGAAATAAATGAGAATATATCTGAATTTCAATTAAAGTCAACTCAGGGATCTGTTGGAAAAGTTGCAGGTAGAGTTATACCAGAATGACATAATAAAAGCATATTAATATTATAAGACTAATTCAATGACCAGGAAGATGATATAAAGAAAGACTGGAAGAGTTTTCTTGAACTGGGTAAACTAATTTTGAAAAGTCCATATTTCAGTATAAGACATGTTTTTCTCTGTTTCCTGTCCAAATAGCTGTCACTTTTCCTAATTAAAAAGATTCTATGTGTGCTGTTTGCCTTGTGGCCACAAAGAGAGGATGTGTACTGAGTTATAATTACATTTTTAATTATATTTCTTATTTCATCAGTCTCTCAACCCTACACATTTCAGAGTCATCTAACTCTGAAACAGTTAATCACATTAAACCATTTAAACATTTGCTTAACTTCATTTTGCATTAATTTAAATAAAGCTATATTCTTTGTAAACAATGCTATCGTTTTTCCTGAAGCCATAATCAACACAAACAATTTCCTAAAAGATGAAAAGATTTTGTGCATATTCCCAAGAGTAACTGAATTCATTAGTTCTAACTGAAGAAGGAAAAACATTGCAAAGTTACCTCTCTCCAGAAGAGAACAGGAAGTAGGGAGAACAAAGCTATGGGTGGTGGGTCTGTTAAGGTAGTGTTCACTTGTGGGAAGCAGAAACCCACTCTATTTTAAGCAAAAATGTAAATAAGACAAGGAATTCAGTGTGTGCAATATCACTGGAAGGGCTGGAGCAGTGAACTCTGGTGTTGACCCTCACAAATCACCTCGAGAACACCTTGCACCTGGCCCACCCAGGGGTGCACAGCCTTTATGAGGGGGGAGGGGAGTCAGGATGCCACTGACACTTGAGTTGCTGTCACAATATCACTGAGGCTAAATATTAGGCACTGGAACATTGCTGCCATCTGAAAGCCACCGTATCTGCTCATATGACACCATAAATCCAGAATCTGAACACTGTATATTGTAACAGAAAAATCACCTGTCTCTAGTCATGCTTGAGAGCAAACAGCAACCAAAATGATGACTTTAGCCCCACGTCTGAAATCTACATCTTACAAGGTGGCAATACTTACTCCCATCAGGGCCTCTGCAAATTTAACTGTTAAGTTTCTTGGTTTTATGGTAGATGATGGAACAGCAGACAGTATATAGAATGTATGGGTTTTATTCTTTATTGCTAGTGGAAAGGAAGGAAGAGGAACTCTTTGAAAGGATGAAGTGAGTTAACAAGCATGAAGACCTTAGAATGGAATCACATAAGAAGTACTCTACTAACGATGCCTCTTGTTGTTGTTTTTTGAAAGAGAATATATTTTACAACACAACGCAAACAATTCTCAGGTGCCCTGAACTTTTAGTAATAGCACGTAACTGTATAGGACAAGAGAAGGAGGACTAGAAACAATTTCCAATATCCAGAGATTTTCTGTTTTAGACATTGCCATACTGTGCTTCTCAACATATATTAGTGTAGGATGTACAACACAATGATTTGATATATGCACATATTGCAAAACGATCACCAAAGTTAAGTGTGGTTAACTCCCACCTTGCAAAATTATCAATACTTTTCCTGTGCTGAAAAATTTTAAATCTACTCTTATAACTTCCAAATATACAAGACAGTATTTTTAGCTATAAGCATCATGGTGTTCTTTTCATTTCATTTTTATTTTTTATTTTTTAATGCTTATTTATTTTTCGAGAGAGAGATACAGAACACGAGTGGGGGAGGGGCAGAGAGAGAAGGAGACACAGAATCAGAGGCAGGTTTCAGGCTCTGAGCTGTCAGCACAGAGCCTGACGCGGGGCTCGAACCCACAAACCGTGATATCATGACCTGAGCCAAAGTCGGACGCTCAACTGACTGAGCCACCCAGGTGCCCCTGTTTTTATTTTTATTTTTATTTATTTTTAATTTTTTAATGTTTATTTTTCAGAGAGAGAGAGAGAGAGACAGAGCACAAGTAGGGGAGGGGCAGAGAGAGAGGGAGCTCATTTCAACTCAATAAACATTAATTAATTAATTTTTTTACTGAAGATCACACACTGCACTGGGACCTGGGGAGGTACCAAGGGTACCAGAAACACAGAAGGCAATAACCCTGGGCCCGGACCTTCAGGAGCTGGCCACCAGCAGGGGGAATATGTAAACGTGTAATTCTATCCCTACAGCATTTCCCTGACTCACTTTTTGTCTGTAGTATGTTCTCTATCATGTTGAGCAAACCTTCATTTTTAGTATCTCTTAGCTACTTCTGCTGGAATTAGAGACTAGAACCACACCAAATATGTCCTGGACTGCTGAAATGAGATTAAATGAGTAAAACATTTTTATAATGAACAACCTATTTCACAGTGAGAAACTGCTGCTGCTGTATTAGCTGCTATATTTAAAAACTGCATTCGTTATGTTAGCAACATATAGACTATCCCCCCTACCATCTCTGATAGGTTGCAGGAGACCCCAGGAAAGATTTTATCAGTTGCAACGGACTCACCAGAATGAGGCCGAGGGGGCACTTTGATGTGGTTTGTGGTTGGCGAGACTCCTCTGATAGGACTCTCCAGGGCGCCGGTGCTGGGTGGGTGACCGCATTTGGCCAATGGCATCTCATCCTTCTCTAAGTGGTTGAAGTGGCCAACATCCCACAATGTTCCCAGTGAGTTGTCATCATCTTTCACAGTACAGATGGGAATGTTATTCAAACCTAGTTGATTAAGGATAAAAAGACCCACCAACCAGATTAGGGTTTTGGTAGATTTTCTTTGCGTAATCAGCAATTTCCCCATCAGATATTGTTAAGTGTACATAAGATGTCAGACATCAAATTGTATGAACGAGTGCTAGGTGGATATTCTTTGAAGGTCAGTGTAGCAAATTATGTTAGCAATACATGCTTCCTTAAAATGTTCTGCTATCTCATTACCCTTGAGAACCAGGCTCACATCTTTGATCTTAGCCTGAGAGTCAAGTGGAATAGATCTGCCTCTATCCCAGATAAACATCTTCTTTCCCAGGTTTTGATGATAAGCAGGATTATGTTAGCCCTTGTCATGAACAGCACATTTAGAGTTTGAAAGTGTCAAAGTGTCTCAATACACCAAGGCCTCCTAAAAAGACATACACTGGCTCTTTTTTTATCTTCTGGCAGAAGATATAGACAACTGGAGAAGCTAGGAACAGAAGGTAGGATGAGGAAGATTGTGAGGAAAGGTAAGGAAGGAAAAAGTGGTGCAGAGCAAACTCCTTCCTCATGTCCAAGCCTTCTAGGCTCCTTCACTCTCCTATAAGGGCTATTTGCTTTGGGGCCATACTTTGAATTATAGACAGATCTTCTTTTTGGTACAAACACTACGTCATGACGTACTGGACAGCTTAGTAAATGACGGTGTACAGGACATTGCTCAGTGTTAATCAGTGAATTATGAGAGAGAGTAACAGGTGTCTGCCTTGTTTCTAAGAAGTTGCACAGGAAGCTTCCGGATAGTGTCTTTTTAAATTTTTGCCTATTTTCTTCTAAATTTCCTTCTAGTACGATCAGTCCCCTCCTTCTTATCTATATGCGCAAATGACATCCAAAAGGTCTTTGCTGAAAACCCTGTGTGAAACACTCTGTCTCCCTGTGCTTCTTTATTTTTCCCATAGCATTTGTCCCTTATCACATCTGTTCACACGTTGCTGGGCTGAGCTGTCCTAGGATGTAAGCTTCACGAACGCGTGTATTTCGTCTGTTTGGTTTGCTCCTCTATTCCCAGCGGCCAGAATAGCGCCTGACACAAAGTAGGTGCTCTATGATTATTTATCAAATGAATGAATAACAGCCAAATATAAAGCTTTTATTTAGTCTGATACTTAAACTTTAGTGATAGTTAACTGGTTCCAAATAGGAATGAGAAAATTTTTAAGATAGAATCACATCTTACCATTTTATCTTAAACACCTGAGATAGTGCTTGCCATATTTTCTCTGCTATCTCCTTTAATTGAAATATGGTAATAAGTAATAATGAAGAATTCAGATTCTACCAATCTAGGAGTTGGGAAAGAACTACATAAAAATATAAAAAGTGGAATGGCAAAAAAGTGGTTTCAGAGTCAAATGGGACAATATTAAATGATTTAAATCTAGTCACAGAAATGTAAAACTCAACCCAGCAGTGAGGAAGATAAGGACAATATTGGTGACAGTTTCATTAACTGCTTTGAATATACAGAATTAGGTTATGGAATTTTGGGCCCAGGAATGACCAGCTCCCCGGAAAGGGCACCAAATTTCTGTCACCTTTATAATTACAAAGGACCCACCTTGTGGGAGAGTGTCACAATGAGATTCAAATATCACATTACTGCCTAATTTTTTAATATGCAACCTAAGTTTAATGAGAACATACTCGACTTTTATTTATTTATTTATTTTTGTCCAAGGCAATTGTTTCCTTAGTTGACTGAGTGTGCTTTAATATTGGGAAGGTGTCAAATAAAAGATAGAAATGATAAAATAAAAATGCATGCTCTCCTTACCCATGTGATAAATTTAGTAAAAACCATAGCACATGTATATTTTAAATGTGTGTAATACTTAAGTAGAAGAGTATGAGAATATTCTTAACTTGGTAAACAGTAAAGAAATGTTCTAAATAATGTACTTGCCCATATTTATGTTTAATTTACTTTATTTACAGGACTTATTTATAGCATGGCCAGAGCTCAGTTGTTAAGGATGTGAAATATTTAAAAAGAAATCAAATCTATTTAATTAGTAATTGACATTTAAACTCTTAAAGGTATTCTTTTTACTAAGTTCATAAATGGGACTAAATATTAATCACAGACCCCCCCCTTGACATGATTGTTAAAATCTTCTAGATTTATAAGTAAAACAATAAAATTCATAAGTTAAAGTTTAAACATTAAAACAAAAAGGTTTGGAATTGTTATTTTAGAATTTAATTTAAAAATAACAAATAACTGCAATAATCTTTATCGTGCACAAAACTTTCCATCAAGGATGCCAAATATTTTCTACCTACATAGCTAGTGTTGTAAAAGCATTAGTGTTTATTTCACACCCTCCTCTCCAGGCCCAGGATGGCCCAGCCTCCACAGACCGCAGGGCAGTGGGGGTGTGGGCTGTTTTCCTCCACCTTGCTCTTCCCCACTCACTGCTTCCGGCCCCTCTGGAGTCGGGGTGGAGGATGAAGGAATGGCTACTGGGACACAAAGTCTTCTTTGCCTAATGGTTTTAATTTAGTGTTGAGGCATCTGTGAAAGTGGATCTGTGAGGCAGAGAAGAAATGCTGGCTTTTTCTCTCATGAGGTATTTTTGTGGGTTCTTTGGAGATTCTTGGTTGGGTCTCTGATACTGTTCACTGTCGTGGATAACGTACCTCCTAGATAATTACTAACATCTCTCCCTTCCCACCTTCCCAGCAGGAGGAATGTCACCAGCCTCTTTTGGCTGCAGTTGTCCCAGTACATCAGTTAGTCCTCTTGGGCTGGGTGCCTGTAAGACAGTTCTTGGCCAGCTTCCTCCTGGGTGTCCACTCTACCCCACAGGCCCTTTGCCTAGTCTTCTGTGGGAGAGCAGCTTAATCCCCATCTTTGTGCCACAAACGTAGCCAGCTTCAGCCAGCTCCGGTCGGCTCTTGTCTTCAGATTTTAGAAGAGAATCAGACACCATTCTTTGTCTTCCACAGCATAGAACATACAGAACAAGTTCACTCCAACAATAGCCTCCCCCTACTCCACTGCAGAAACAGTACAGGGCAGACCAGGAACAGCACAGGCAAGGATCTAGCTGGCCGGTGAGATCTCAGCCTCCGCTCTGGGAACTCCATTCTCCATAAACGGTTCCCTGGGAAACCCTGCAGGTTCAGGTGAAGGCAGCGACTACTGCTCCTTATGGGGAGAAGAGGGGGTACACAGCACCCCAATGACTCTTGTCAAAGAAATCCTCATTCTCTTTCCTTTTTATGAACTTTTACTCTTCTCTAAAGCAAAAGAGCCTGGAGATAGGCTACCATGGGAGAGCCAGTTTTTAAATCACCTCTTAGTAAGCCGTGCATCTTGAAATTTGGCTTTAGCCAAAGTTCTGGAAGCGAGAAAAGCCTCATTTAATCCCCATGACTAAATGTTTTTTGCCATGCAGTAGTGGCACGCAAATTTCTTTGGCTATTGTGTCCTTTGTTCAAACACACTTCACTCCCTCTCTGTCTCCTGCCCCGATTTCCAAGACTCCAGAACACAGCTTAAAAACCTCCACCAATCAAATGTAAGACCTTAATACAATCATGTCTAAAATTCAAACTTTCTCTATTCTGTGTAATAGAAGAGGTGGTAGAGATCACTAGTTTGTAAATTAAATGGAAATTTTTCATCTCCTACGTGCATTTATCTTTCTATGGATGACCCCATTTACTGTTCCCTCTTTCTTTAAACTCACTTCTTTCCATTTTCAGAGACAACGTTTTCTAACCGAGCATCTCTGCCCTTTCTTTTTAGTCTCTTTCTCTGGATTTTCTGTGTCTATACATCCCTGTGTTTTTCAGCTTTCTATCGGGATTTCTTTGCTTTCTTGAGCAATAACATTATAGTTTTAACCTGTATACTCCTGTTTTTCAAATATACTTTATAGGCTCCTCCAGCCCTTAGGCTCCAAGTCTTTATATCCATTTCTCTACTTAGTCATTTACTCCTGAATGTTCCTTTGGCACATTAAGTACAACATGTTTGATATGAAGCTTCTAATCTTACCTCCTACATATGTTCTTCCTCCCATATGCTCAAAACTAATAGTTGGTCCACTATCCATACCCAATCAACCAAACTAAAAATACTGGTGGTAATTCTAGACTTTTTATTCCATTCCCAAATCCAGTAAAGGCCCAAGTCTTGCTAATTGGTACTTCTTAACGTTTATCATATGTATCTCTCAAACCTCCATGAAATACATTCTTGACATTGCAGTGATCTTCTTATCTCTGCATTACATCTCAACTTTCACCATACTTCTATCCTTGCCCATAAGACACTATATTATAATTATTTCCTTGTATTCCTATCTGCTCCAACTACACTATGAGCAGAAACTGGCTTGTGTTGTGTTGTTAGCAGAGTGAATATATGTACCACAAACAGAGACGTTATATTGACATTTCTTAGACTGAATAAACTTACTGATGATTTAACTTTTAAAGGATTTATCTATGAGAATAACATTAGATCACATGGACTAGAATATTTGAATATTGGTAAAATGGACTAATTCTTATAGTAAAGCTAGTGAACTAATTGTAGTGTCCTTGTCCTAAGTATGGGCTCAAAACACATTAATGGCCAAAATAAAGCAGTTTGCTGCCCTTTTCTTTATCATACAATTTCAGTTACAGGGTTTTCTAGAAGTTGCATGGATATCCTTGAAAGATTTATAAAAAAATTTTCAATTCAATTGAACGTATATTTATATGTGAACATATATTACTATAAGCAAGGCTTTGTGGTAGGCATCGCAGGGGATTCGAAGACTTAAAACTCTGTCCCTTGCCTGCCAATGATTTCATGCTGTAATTATAGGTATAAGATATTCAAGGCAGAATGTGAAATAACATATATAGGAATTATATAGCAAGTACATTCAAGTATTTGAAAGTCAGAAAAAATATTACACTCAATTTGGTAGTATTTGCCTGCATAGAAAAAAAAGTTCCAATCAAATGCAATATTTTTCTCATGTGGATTTTGAAAACCCCTGTCATCAAATTTTGCCACAACAGTAGATTTCAAGGTCATCTATGACTTTTATTGTAATATCTGTTTGCTTTCTCTTGGCTTTCATTTTCCTGGTCTTCTTTAGGCTTCTTTAGGCTTGGCGAGCACCCCTCGTCACTGAATCTTGTCTCATTGAATCTTTCATCTCATAACCCTCTGATGGTTTTCTCTGTGCTGCTCATCTGAGCTTTCCTCTTGCTCTGCCCCAAAGTTCAGCCTTCACTTCTCTGCTCACTTCCTGCCCTGGCCCATTCTTCATCCCTTTTACTTGGATGACAAAGTCCATCTTTTCTTACCGCCCAACCTCTAATTAGGCCCCTGCTCCTCTTCCACTTTCTATAATACAGCCAGAATGATTTTTTAATGAATGAAATCACTTGCTCAGGGACACACAACTAGATAGCTGAGGTAGAATATGAACTCTGTTTAAAATCTATCAGAGGCTCTAAATTTTTACCTGATAAGTTAAGGTCCCTTCTTTCCTTCCACAGAAATTTACCTAGCACCTCCCACATGGCAGCCACGCATTGGGAAACTGAAAAAAGTGGTGAGTAAAACAGATACATCTTCTGTTTTTGATGAGCTCACAAATTGGTGGAAGATATTTGATAATAATCAAATAAAAATACTTAGTCATAAGCTGCAATAATTGCGGAGGTGCATCTCCCCAAAACCAGGCCTTTAGGACCCAAACACTCATCTGTTCACCTGACAGATGTGTCAGCTACTGGTGGCTCATGCTGACTCCTTCTCTGGGAGTTGCTTTCAGCTGCAGATGGCTCTCGTGCATGATGGGGACTTGACCAGTGAGTGTTTCATGGGAGGTACAAAGGCCTTGCCCCGTTCCTCAAGTTGAGAAGCATCTACAAAGCCATTCACAGCTCCTTATGGGGCTGAGGCCTCTGTTGTGTCTGCATCAAGCTCAACTTCTACCAATCCTGCTTCCCTGGGCTCCTATACGTGTTGTCCCTAACAGCAGTCCCCAATAAATCTCCTTCACACAAATCTCCATCCCACAGTCTGTTTTCCAGAGAACCTGATCTAAGACAATTGCTGTGATAGAGTACTATGAAAATATAACATAAGGAAATTTAATTTAGATTGAGGATGTGGAGCCCAGAATGTCTCTTTTAAGTTACATTTAAACCAAACTTGAAAAATGAGAAATAATGAGGGAGTTTTTAGGCAAAAGAAAATAGTATGAGTGAAAATCCAGAGGTTGGAAAGGTTTTATCATATGTTCAAGGAACTAAGGCAAGTCCACTGTGGCTTATGTGGAGTGAAGATGGGTGGAAGGTATTGATAGGAAGTGAGTCAAAATAGGCAGAGGCCACATCATAGGACACGTTTTAGTCCATGTCAAGATAGCCATTATCATAAGTGCATGGGGCATCTCTGAAGGATTTTGAGGAGGAAATTTAAACAGTTAAATTTATATTTTAATGATTTTTCTTGTTGTTCTATGGAGAGTGGATTGGATGAGGGGAGGGGTAGAAGCAGAGCAGTTAGGAGGCTACCAACTGCAAAAGCAGTAGTCAGACCAAGAGATAATAATGGCCTAGAGTGGAGCTGTAACCATGGCCTTGGAGAGAAGAGGCTTCATTTGCAAAATATTTAGAAGAAAAAGTGACAAGATCAAGGGAAGTACTGCAAGAGGAAAGGAAGGAAGTTCAAGAAGGGCCCAAATTTATAGTACCATGTACTAGTTAAAGTAGACTAGTTGGAGAACCACATCTTTGACAGAAGATCAAGAGTTCAACGGAAGATCAAGAGTTCAGTTTCAAAATGTTGAGAGGTGCAGTAGGCATGACTTTGAGTAGATAATGAAAGAAAATGCAAAATGCCTATTGATTCATGATGTGGTTTCATCTTAGCTTGGGCAAACCATGCAGTATTTAATACATAGTAGCAGAATATTTACTATTGAAGCTTGAAAAGATGTGAGTTCTTTGTGTGCAATCTTTCATTTATGCATGTGAGAGGGCTTTCGTTTTTTTAATATTTTACATTGTAGTACTTGTTTTGCTTGTTGGTGGTGTTTGCTTATTTAATACATTCCGTCAAGGACAGAAATTACATGCTGGTTTTTTTTCCCCCTAGGGAGTGTGTCTTAGGTTTTTCCCTTATTATTTTCTTTACTTTTTTTTTCCCTCCTCTTTTTTTTGGTGGGGGGGGGGTGCTTATGTTTAAATGAAGTTGCTTTTACAACACCAAAGACTTAATCATCCATCTCCTATATAAAAGGTAGCTACTTTTTTGCATGGACCTCAAGTATACTGTAGTATAGAGGTGGAATTTAAGGAAAGGTATTAAGCAGGCTGTGTTTTAGCTTATAGGCAAGTAATAAATTGTATCATGTGTCTTGAATGTATCATAGATAAGCTGCTATATAACGATCGCCACTTCAGATAGCTGTGAAATTAGGTGATTAACTAGTTGGTACTTAACCTTCTAATTTCTGTATAAGTCTAACTACATGAAATAGAAGTGGGGGTTTTGATTTTTTACTTTGCTTTTCTGTTTGGAGTGTCATTGTAACTACTGTATTGTAAATGACGGAAAATAATTGCATATGTTAAAAAAATAAATTGTGTTAAAAAAAAAAAAGAGTTTAGTTTCAAAGAGTAAAATTCAAGGTGTCCATTAAGCATCCAGTGCCCCACATGTATAGGTCAAGTAGGCAACTGAACATGGCGGTCTCAAGTTTAGAAGAGAAATCTGAGTCTAAGATACATATTGAATGTACTTGGCCTATAGACAGTATTTGAAACTTGTAAATGAGTAAATCTGGCTAAGGTCACAGAATAGATTAAAGAAAGAAAATTACCAAGGATTGAGCTGTGAGGGACTCCAGCATTTACTATAGAATCAGGGGGGGGGGAAAAGCTGGGAAGGAGAAGTCACAGAGATAGGGGGAAAATTAGGAGTATATGGTGCTACAGAAACTAAATTTAAATACGTGAGAGAAAGAATAAAAGAAAGAAGGAAAGAAGAAAATGGAAGGCATGAGGAAAAGATAGAAGGAGAGATGGAAGGAGGGAGGGAGAAAGGAAGGAAAGGGAGAAAGAAGGAGAGAAAGAGAGAGAAAGGGAGAAAGGGGTGGAGGGTAAGCTATATATTTCTCCAGGGCTACTATTTAGCATGTAGATGCTACAATGGCCATGCAGCATGTTAATATGTTCAAAGACTTTTATACCTATGGGTCAATTGCTGCTGTGAGCTCTTTGTCACCTCTCCAGGTCCCTTTCACACTCAAGTATTGATGGCTGGCACAAAGGATACCTGTAAGCCTCTGCTCTAACCCCAATGCTGGCATCTGGTCTCAGTGGTCAAAACCTGTGCCTCACCATTGGTTAAATATTTTTAATAGTATCCCTGGGTTTACCCATAAGAATTATCAAGTAGCCCAAACATAGAGAGAGGGAAACACTCTAGGACCTTGAGTCACCTTACCTTTGATGTGACAGACCCTTCTGGGATGAGGGGTGTGCCGGACTAGAAAGCAACCTCCATTTCTATCCATAATATGGCTGCCTTTGCTTTCAAACTGAGGAGCAGACACTGGAGACTTGAGGCTCATGTTTTTGGGAGGTTGGTTTGCCCTTCTTCCCTGCTGCCACAAAATGTCTTGGGGTTCTACCCGGTAACCTCACTTCCAGAGATGCTCTGACCCTGAAATCATAAAACAACAATCATTCTGTTGAGGTGTTCTTGACATTTCTTACGCATCAAATATTTCTTCTTCTTTGCTTTCATTGCTGAGTTGTTTCCCTTGTCAAAGCAATGTGAGGCTCTTTTACTTTCAGATTAAATTTTTGTAAGCATTGAATTGAATACAGGCATGGGTAGAACCAAAGAATTTTTCCCTGGAAAACTCAAAACATTTGTGAGAAGCTTAAAATATGTTCTACATTTAATTACATTTAAGATCACTTTGTTAGCTTACCAACATAAAAATAATTAACAGGTTGTCAATTTTGATATAGCAATGAAAATGATAGCTTTAAAATACAATACCCACAAATGTGCTTTGCAATAATACACCTTTCATATTATGATATAATATACATATAAAGACCTTTCATATTATACTTTAAGAAAACCAGTTTGTTTTTTAAACACAGAGCTCAATGCTGAACTTGAACTCACAACCCTGAGATCAAGAGTCCAATGCTTAACCAAATGAACCACCCGGATACCCCAAGAAAATCACCTTCTTAAGTTTGTATCATCTTCTGAGAGGATGAAAAAAAAATAAGAAAAGAAATCTGATAAAAGTATGACATTGCACCCACACATGATCAACTGGAGAACATTTGGCATGTTGTTGTTTGGTTTTTTTCAGTATTATTTAATGATTTTCTTTCAATCACTCAGCAATTATTTATTAGAGAGCTAAAGTGTCATAGGCCTAAGGGATCAAAGATAATGTTATGGCTCTTAGGGAATTTACAGTTATGTGGGGAAAATGTTCTGGATTAGGAACATCGGAAAGAGTTAAAGATGACATACTTTAGGGTGCCTGAGTGGCTCAGTTGGTTAAGCATCCAACTCCTGATTTCGTCTTAGGTCATGATTTCATGGTTTGTGGGACTGAGCCCTACATTGGGCTCAGCACTGACAGCCCAGAACTTGCTTGGGATTCTCTCTCTTCCTCTCTCTCTCACTCTCTGCCCCTCCTCACTCATGCTCTCGCTTTCTCTCTCAAAATAAATAAACTTTAAAAAATGACATACTATCTTGAAATTTAAAGAAGGATATTTTCTGGTGTTTGTATATTTCCTATCTCACATGGCTATCTTATTCATCATAGCAGGACTGAGAAATATACATTTTATTTCTAACCATGGCAGGGTGTCCTTCTGGTCAGAATAATTTTCAGTATCAAAATATGTCCATATTCTAGAAATTGCTCTCAAGATTTTGTTGGGGCAGACATTTTTAGATCATTAACTATTTTTTAGACCAAAGAATCTGTGCTCAAGTTTTCCATGGTATACATTCAGAGTGTATGGTATATAAGTTACCAGTCCTGCTTGCCACAAATATCTAGTGTTCATAAATTCTAAAATTTTTCTAAGGTTAATAAAATGTGTTAAAATATTTGAATTCATAAAGTACTATTATCTATCAAAAATATTTTCTTATTGTTCCTTATAAATAAGGAGGAGTTAATTCTTTTTTTTTAAGGGTTATTTATTTTTGACAGGGAGACAGGGCATGAGTAGAGAGAGAGGGAGACACAGAATCTGAAGCAGACTCCAGGCTCTGAGGTGTCAACACAGTGTTGACGCGGGGCTCGAACTCACGAACCATGATATCATGACCTGCTCCAAAGTCGACCACCCAACTGACTGAGCCACCCAGGCACCACAAGAGGAGTTAATTCTAACCTCTTTGTATAACACAAACTATAGACTTACTCATTCTTTCTGTGTGGGACCTTTTGCACAATTAAGTCAGCAAATTCATTTTTTATCTGTATTGGGGGAAAAGGGTACAGTAAACAATTTGGAGAGTGGAAAGTAGACTGAACTGAAACTTTAAAATGAGATGTATGGTCCCAGCTTTGCCATTAATTAGCTAAGTGACCATAGATCAATTATTTTATTTCCTAGATTTTTATTTGTTCATCTGAAACCTGACAGGATTGACTGAGACATCAGCTAGGATGTTCAGCTATTCTACTGGGTGTGTCTTCCCTTCATCAATCATTTTGTAGGTTAATTTGAAGGGTAATGATATATTTCAAATTCTGGTTTTAAATGTCAATAAACAGACAATGAAGAAAACTCTTTCTCTTCTTATGAAAACTACAGTGCCTTCAAGAAGTCTGAAATTCATCTTGCTTTTATATTTTAAAAGATGCTACAGTGCTTTCTTTTGGATTACAGAAAATTTAATTACCTGACGTGGCTTTTATTGTTTCTTTTGGAGGTTTTGAAATAATGCTAAAAGGATAAAGGAAAATGTAACTATTTTATCCACATATATCATGAAAAATTTTACATAATCCAATATACATTATGTACTACTGAAAGTCTGACTTAAACTTAAATTTTCAGAAATGAGATAAATGGAAGACTCAGGACAAAATTGTACTTTGAAATGTTCTAACAAGTGATCTAATGATGAAAAAATAAAACTATCTCAAACCTGAAGAAAAGTGAAACTATATTTTGCCCTGTGAAAGATATTCTTAAAAAAAAATGAAGAGGTAGGCAACAGACTGAGTGAAAATATTCTGAAACACATATATGATAAAGGACTTGTATCTAGAATAACAAAGAGCACTTAAAACTCAACATTAAGAAAACAAATAGCCAAATAACTGGTAATAAAAGGTGAACAAACACTTCATTAAAGAAGATTATCAGATGACAATTAAGCAAGTAAAGATACTCAACATCATTTATCGCTAAGGAATTACAAAATAAAAGGTGAACAAACACTTCATCAAAGAAGATTATCAGATGACAATTAAGCAAGTAAAGATACTCAACATCATTTATCGCTAAGGAATTACAAAATAAAACAATGACATACCTCTACACAGCTATTAGAATGGCTAAAATCCAAAATACTGACAATGCCAAATGCTGGCAGGAATGTGGAGCAATGGGAACTCTCACTATTGTCAGTGGGAATACAAAATGATACAGCCTCTTAGGAAGACAAGGTGGAAATTTCTTACAAAGCTACACACACTCTTACCATAGATCCAGCGATTGCACTCCTAGGTGTTTATCCAAAGGAGCTCAACTCATGTCCGCACAGAAACCTACATACACATGGATGTTTATTCATAATTGCCAAAACATGGAAGTAACCAGAGTGTCCTTCAGTAGGTGAATGGATAAATTGTCATATGTCCATGCAATGGAATACTATTCAACAGTAAAAAGAAATGAGCTATCAAACCATGAAAAGACATGGAGGCACATTAAATGTATATTGCTATGAAACCAATCTGAAAAGGCTACACACTGAATGATTCCCACAACATGACATTCTGGAGGAAGCAAAACTATGGAGACAGTAGAAAGATCCGTGGTTGCCAAGAGTTCTAGAGAGGAAGCGGGGAGTAATGAATAGATGGAGAACAGGAGACTTTGAGGGCAGTGAAACCAGCTTGTAGGATCCTGTTCTAAATTGTAGGTGTGGACATCTGACATCATGCACTTGTTGAAAGCTGCAGAACTATTCAACACGGAGCGAGGACTTCAGTTAATGATAATTAACTTCAGTTAGTGATAATTATTTTGATTCATAAATTATGACAAGTGTGTCATACCAGTGAAGATGTGAAAAATAGGGGACATTGGGCAGGGGGACATATGGAACTCCCTGTACTTTCTGCTCCATTTTTCTGGAAGCTCAAAAATTACTCTAAAAAATAAAGTCTATTAATTAAGAAAAAAAAAAAGAAACCACCACAATCCCAAAGAAAAGCAAAACTACTTTAGTTATTATTAATAATGGCCCACATCTTTCTCTTCTACTTGTTGCCTATATTGATTTTAACACTCTTTAATTGACTGATAATTAATTTCACATTGATTTTAGTGGATATCTTTCCAAAGTTCATGAATTGGCTTAGAATAATATTTCTTTAGTAAGATTTCTGTTTATTATAAGCATTGATTTTGGACTATAATTTTTTAAAATTTATAAACTCAAAAGGAATGAATCATTCATTCTCATATGAGGTTCGATTTTTTCCCCCAAAGGCAAGAGAAATATGAAAAGAACATGTGATTAAAATAAGGAGTTAATAGAGGACCAGAAAATAATTTACATGTTGATAAACAAATATAATCCTTGTTAGAGTATCAGAAATTTCATTTATTTTATAGTGAAGTGACTAAACATTTTCCTAAACCAATATTAGAGAATCCCGTTGATGCAAAATGGGTCAATACATATCATGGATAGAATCTGTAGACTAAATCAGTTATAATAACTTCAGTAATGTGCCACGGATTATTTACAGTTTTGTGCTAAACAATAGGTATTTTTAAACTCCAAAACAAACAAAAAACACCACAAAGAAAACAACAACAACACACACACACACACACGTTTCCACTATTTTAACTTAGTAGGTATTTGCTGTATAATACAGAGCCGCTGTTCTTAGCCTACTTACCCCACCCGAGGCATATGACAGGTCATGTTCAGAGGAAAGACACTGCCATCCCATGTTCAGATTTTGAAGAATGCATTCCGCAGTTGTGGTAGAGCAAAGTACTAAAAAAATTTTCAATCACCCCAATGATGGTGTGTCAGTAACTGTTGCTCAGAGGAGCTATAAAACCAGGTTTTAACTCCAATCTTTCCAAACAGGTAGGCACATGTCATTGCAACTAAATGTCCACAGATAGTGTTAGAAAACTTATCCTTCTTTGTATTAATTCCTTTTAAAAGCTAAACAATTTCCAAACATAAGCATTTTAGTTATTATCAGTAAATATGTTGGGTCTCGCCTCACTCCTATGTTGGAAAACCTCAATGGAGCCCTGCTTGACTTATGCCCCAAAAGACTTGATGAGTAAAAGCAGCCAAGTCTCATTTATAATTCTATTCTACTTGTGATGGCAGCATTCTGCTTTCACTCTGAAGAGGAAGAGAAAAACCTGTACATTGGTAACTGATGGAACACCAAAATAAAATTACCCTTGCCATCCAGGGAATTGTGCAAGTGTTTCTGGGAGCAATATTTCCTTTCCTATAGCCTCTTGAATCTACCTATATGTTACCAAATCACTGAATTTTATTTAGACTACGTGACACAAAATCCTCAAATTCCAGGGTTTCAGAGCTATGAATAATCATGTAGTCATAACTCTGGTCACCATTACTTTTAAAATATGCAAAACTGTATTAAATATTAATAATCTTAGTCCAAAATAACACTTATGTAAAATGTATGCTTAAAACAAGAGGATACAACATCTGATCTATGAACAGCTGTAAGTTACAATGAATTCCGAGAGATGTTAAGACTGGTATTTAGGTGATGAATGCTGAACCATTTTGCATTTGCAGATGGTCTTGCCGAAAATGCACGCCATTCAGATCTTCACTGCATTCATTGCTCTGCCTAAAGGAGACTTTCTCCTAAGCGTTCTTTACCCTTCTCTGAAGTAGTTCCTGCCATCTTCCCAGCCTGGGTGACTGTCTACCTCTTACTCTCCTGAGGTGCTCTCCACAAGCACATGTTACTCCCTGACTTTTTTCTGTTTTTACATTTCTGTGTTTATTTTCCTCTCTCTACATGACATCAATTAATGAAGCAGGCAGTGGTCTACTCTAAGTTCCGTATTCTCAGTACCTGTCACACCGTATATGTTCAGTACTTGTTAAATGAAGTTAAATGTTATCCACAGAACAAATGTCTTTATCCCAAAACTTAGCTTATTTGTATGATCTCCTCAAAGATAGGTGGTTTCCTTTAAAAGACAGTATCTCATTACTGCAAAACAGATTTATTCGGCCTTCACATAGTCTTGAAAAGAAGATGAACCTGAGACCCACTAACTAAATCATACTTAATTTTTTGAAAATTATTTTAATGATGAATTTAAAATGATACCTGAGGACAGTTTTTTAAAGAAGATGATCTGGTTGACAGGAACTCAAGGCTATTGATACACTCCAAGCCTCATAATGGGCCTATGCCCGTTGTCATTGATTTCCTTAAATCTTTACTCTTGAGCTGGGAATTTTTGATTGGCAGAGACAGCCTAATATCTAATGCTTCCAATAGAATATCACTGTCTCCCTCCGGTTTCTCCCACTCTTGCTGCAAGGAGCCCATGAGGCTCCCTGGTTGTTAAGATACACTACAAAGCTTAGCAACGTGGTAACATTCCTTAGGGAAATCTGAGTTCCAGAACCTCTCGCCCCCACGTCCTTCTCAGAGCCCCCCTTACCCACAGCTTGACAAAACCCCATGGCAGCAGTGACTTTTCCCAGTTTCAGACATACAATAGTGTTGAATCAAATGAAAGAGAAAAAGAAAAAATAAAGAGCAACTTATTGATACCTCTCCCCGTAATTCTGCTTGAAGAACACATACTATGCAGGTGTAATCAGACCTCTCACCCAAAACTATGGGGAGAAAATGTGGGTCATTTAAATGATATCCCAGTCATCCTGCTTGGTAGTCAGCATGTCCATGACAGTGACTTGCTCAATAGTGTTGAAAAAAAATTGAAATGTTAATGAAAAGTCATAAAGAAACATTAAATAATACAGTTAAAGTCATAGCATTCACTGTGGAAAGTGAAGGTGGAATCATAAATAGTCATTCCATACATGCACACATATACATAACTCTGCATGTGTCTTTCAGCTCTCAGCATTACATATACTAGTACTTCTCAATATTTTTCTTTTTGGACCACATACGATTTTTAATTTCTAAATCAGTCTCTGAAATCAATGTAGATAATTTCCAAAGGGCAAATACTAATTTAAAACAATGTAAGGATACAGCCTAATTCAGTCTGGTTTTTTTTTATTTGTTTTATTTTTTGTTTTTATTTTTTTAAACTTTTAAAAATGTTTTTTATTTATTTTTGAGAGACAGAGAGGGACAGTGCAAGCAGGGAATGGTCAGAGAGAGAGGGAGACACAGAATCTGAAGCAGGCTCCAGGCTCTGAACTGTCAGCACAGAGCCCGACCAGGGGCCCGAACCCATGAACCATGAGATCATGACATGAGATGAAGTCGGATGTTTAACCGACTGAGCCACCTAGGCACCCCTGTTTTTGTTTTTTTGATTGGCCCCAAGAATTAAAAGCTAAATATCTCCTCTTGCCTATAACCCCTTCAGTACTTGTGCCACACTATTTTACTGTATTTCATGGAAGATTCAAAGGACTTTCTAAGGTAATTTTGACATTTTGAGATGTCCATGCTACACTTTGAATCAATTAGGAATTTGTTTTACACAGTAAGTCACAGAGACTTATTTCTCCCTCACATGAGAGAGTCCAATAGTCGAGGGTTTGTATGGAACTTCCATGGTGTCATTTTGGGCCTCGGCTTTTTCCACATTTTGTTCTCTCTTCCTTGATACGTGGCTTTCCTCCTCAAAGTCAACTCTTATCCAGGCTGGTTTCTGAAGTCCCAGCCACCCAAATGGCTATGATATTACAGACATCAAATGCATAGTCCAGGCAGAAAAGAAAAGGAAAGGGGGAGAAGGGGAGATAAAGACATACAATGGCTATGTGCTCCCTCCATAAAAGCCGTACTGTGAGTCTCAGACACTAATCTAGGTGCATTGATCACTTCTAGCTGCAAGGGGCGGATAGAAAATGTAGCTCCTTCACAGGGCCACTGATTTCTAAAATAGGGGCCCAGTTACCAAAAGAAGAGTGAGAGAGGGTATATTGGGTTATAAACAACAGTTTCTACCCCAGATCCTGACATTTATACCTAGCCCCTACGGAAGAGGTTTTGACACTCTGTGCAGTTGTACCTTTCATTAGAGAGGGCGAAGGGTCCATCAGAGGGAGACATACCCCTGGCTACGTAACTATGGTTCTGTTGTATTCCCTTCATAGGAAGACCTATGGGACCACCCTTGTTTCATTACTGGGGAAAAAGATACAACTGGTTTGTTTGGGCACAGTTTGCAGTAATTCTGTCAGAACCAAAAGACAGAGGTTGCTCTGCTGTCCTTGCTCAGGGCACACATGTATCTTTGTTGCCTTGGTAACTAATAGACTGTCAGTCCAAGACACTCAAAGGTAGAAAATGGACGGAGAAATTTCTTGGAATATATGCAAAAATATTTGAATGGCGATTAGTGATTTAAAAACACCGTCTGAAAAAATAAATAAATAAAAATAAAAAATAAAAAGACTGTGGTAGTCATAACAGGAAATCTCCCAGGTTGTTCACTGTCCACAGATATTTTGAGTATTGTTATAGACTGAATTGTGTCCCCCTAAATTTTATGTTGAAGCCCTAACCCCCAATGTGACTATATTCGGTGATAGGACCTTTAAGGAGGTAATGAAGGCTAAATGAGGTCCTAAAGGTGAGTCCAAATCTAGTAGGACTGGTGTTCTTTTAAGAAGAGGAAGAGACCCCAGAACACTCTCTTCGCCCTCACTTCTACCCGCCCCCCCCCCCCAACGCACAGATAAAAGAAAGGCCATGTGAAGTCACAGAAAGGAAGAGGTCTGTCTACTAGCCGGGAAGAGAGACTTTGCCAGAAACCAACCTTGCCCGAACTTTGACCTTGGAATTCCAGCCTCCAGAATTGTGAAAAGACGAACTGCTGTTTAAGCCACCCCATCTGTGGTGTTCTGTTACGGCAGCCCTAGCGCATTAATACACATGTGCATACGCAGAATACTCCATCAGGTCCATTTTCCCCATATACAAGAAGTGTGGCCACATCTTGGAGCTGTGCATGGATTAGACCTATTCATTTTTATCCTCATTTTGCACTTTCTATAAAAATCCCACTGGTGTCGGCTTAATATATAAGAAAGTAACGTAAATAATTCATGAAAGGTAAAAATGTAATTGAAAACAATGCAAGAATAAAACTTATTTCATCTGGTGTCTTATCCACCCTATACTTTGTCAACTTTGGAAATAATGATTCAGCCCTAAATCTGCAACAAGTATCTGTATTCTTAGAAAATAGTACTTTGTGATCACCAGAGCATAACAAAAGTCCTGATGTAAGTGTAATAGAAAGAATTCTAAATTAGCCTCCGCACTTCCTACCCACTAGTGTACATACTCTGTATAATCCCCCTCCCTTGACCGTAGGCACACCTGTGAATATAGCGGATGTCACTCTTGTGATTAGGTGACATTCTAGGGCAAAGATGAAAAGATTCTGCAGATATAATTCAAATCCCTAATCAGAATTGCTATGAGTTCATCAAAAGGAGGTTGTTTGGGAGTGAGTATGATCTAATTTTTTAAATGTTTCTTTATTTTTGAGAGAGGGAGAGAGAGAGACAGACAGACAGAGCATCAGAAGGGCAGGGGCAGAGAGAGAGGGAGGCACAGAATCTGAAGCAGGTTCCAGCCTCTGAGCTGTCAGCACAGAGCCCAATGTGTGGTTTGAACTCACAACTGTGAGATCATGACCTGGGCTGCAGTTGGACACTTTAAAGTGACTGAGCCACCAAGGGGCTCCTAATTTTTAAAAGGAGATTTAGGCATTTAGGCCTTCCCTAAGATCAGACAAGCTTTCCTGCTAACCTTAAAGAAGCAAGCTATCATGAGTTCTATAGCTGTAAGAAAATGAATCTGTCAACAACCCTGAGAGATTGGGAGAGGACCCCAAGCCACAGACGAGACCCCAAACTCAGCTGGTACTTGAACTGCAGTCTTATAAGAGCCTGTTCTGAGGACCCAGCTAAAGCTAAGCCATGCCTACACTTCTGATATATGGAAACTGTGGGATAACAACTGTGTGTTATTGTAAGTTGCTAAGTTTATAGCAACGTATGAGGCAGCAAAAGAAAATTAATAGAGTAAAATGAAACTTAGGAAGCATATTCATAGTCCATACACAATTTTAAAAGCAGTATCTGTTTCATGCATCTGATTGTGATCTCTTCAAATGAGGCAGATTGTGGAGATGGTATACAGGATTCCAACATAAAATGTATCCATGACTTCTGGTGGGGGAGGGGGTGTTACAGTTCTGGGCTGCGTGTATGTCCTTGGGCAGCAAGCCAAGCAGGTTGATTTTCAGCTGGTGTGGGGAGTACTGATTGTTATCAACCATGTCCCTTCCAGTTGGTTAGTATCCATGCCACACTAGTTGTTCGATATTCTGAATATCCTCTCTCATTATCGGACAATTCTTGTCTTCTAATTTTGAGATATTATCTACAATTGCCCAAGCAACCCAGTTCCTTGGGAGAAGTGATTACTGCCTCCACTTGAAATTTAAAACGTGTCAGCGGCAGCTCACCGGGAGAGCACCGATGGTCCAGTGAGAAGGATCGGGAGTAGAGACAGGGCACAAGTTAGGCCGGTGCAGCACCTCACGACGTTTTCACAGGTTCCTAATAATTTCAAGACCCATGACAAAACCTGTTACAACTCCAGGACCTTTTGGTTTCAACACACTACTGTTAACATCAGTGATACAAGCCAGAGGCTGGGTTTTCTTAAGACCTGTCTGACAGGGCGAGTGCCTGAGTGGCTCAGTCAGTGAATGTCTGACCTTGGCTCAGGTCATGATCTTGTGGTGGGTAAATTCAACCCTTGCGCTGGGCTCTGCACTGACTGTATGGAGCCTGCTTGGGATTTTCTCTCTCTCCCTTTCTTTCTCTGCCTCTCCTCCACTTTCTCTGTCTCACTCTCAAAATAAATAAATAAACTTTAAAAAGAAAGTAAAATGGAAGACCTGTCTGATAGAAAGAAGCCTTAGCAGGTGCGCAGCACAGCCCACAGAATCAAACTCTTGAGAGTTAGAGATGACTGTATAAAGAAGGGTTATGCAGAAGCCTTTTTTCACTGTTTTTGCCAAGATCTGTGTGTGAGTGTGTGTGTGTGTGTGCGTGTGTGTGTGTGTGTACCTGCACATGTAGGAGGTATGCAGGAAAAGAAGACAAGTGTCCACCATTACCACTCACTCTTTCGACCCTGCACATATTTTGCGTGTGCCATATCCCCCTCGGGGACATTTTGAAAGCAACTCACTTTCATTGGCCTTATGCAAGGAGAACATCACTGGGCAGAATCTGAGTGTGATAGGACAGTAATAGACATGCAAAAAATAAGGAGAAAGAAATCCAAGCTTATCACTATAGAAAGCTAGCAAGGGTGCTTCAGTGGCTCAGTCGGTTAAGCGTCCTTCAGCTCAGGTCATGATTTTGTGGTTTGTGAGTTCGAGCCCAGCACTGGGCTCAGTGCTGACAACTCAGAGCCTGGAGCCTACCTACTTCAGCCTCTGTGTCTTTCTCTCTCTCTGCTCCTCCCCTGCTCTCCCTCTGTCAAAAATAAATTTAAAAAACTAAAATAATAAAATAAAAGAAAGCCAGCAAACTGTGTGAGGAGAGCAATAGAAGAAAGGATCAGAGAAGAACTATAAAAACAACCCTAAAACAATGAACCAAATGGTAAAAAGTACATATCTATCAATAATTACTTGGAATTTAAATGAAAAAAAAAATAGTCCAATCAAAAGACACAGGGTGACGGAATGGATAAAAAAGCAGGACTCATCAATAATCTGCCGACAAGAGACTAATTTCAGACCTAAAGACACATTCAGATTGAAATTAAGGGATAGAAAAGCATTCATCATGCAAAGGAAGTGAAAAGAAAGATGGGATAAGAATACTTATATCAGACAAAAGAGGCTTTAAAACAGACTGTAACAAAAGACAAAAAACAGCATATATTCATAAAAGGAATAATCCAACAGGAAGATATTACAATTATAAATATTTATGCACCCAACATAGGAGCATATATAAATATATAAGGGAGCTATTAAAAAACACAAAGGAAGTAATCAGGAGTAATACAGTAACAGGAGGGGACTGTAACACCCCACTTACATCAATGGACAGATCATCCAAACAGAAAATCAACAAGGAAACTATAGCTTTGAATGAAAGATTCTAACAGATGGATCTAACAGATATATTCAGAACATTCCATCCTACAACAGCAGAATACACATTCTTTTCAAGTGTATCTGGAAGATTCTCCCAATAAGATCACATATTGGGCCACAAAATAAGTCTCAACAAATTAAGAAAGATTAAAGTCATACTATGAATCTTTTCTGACCACTACACTATAAAAATAGAAATCAACCACAAGAAAAAAATCTGGAAAGAGTACAAATATATGGGGGTTAAATGATATGCTACTAAACAATCATTGAGTCAACCAAGAAATCAAAAAGAAAATAAAAAAACACATGGAAAGAAAGGAAAACACAACAGTCTCAAATCTTTGGGATTGGCAAAAGCTATTCAGAGAGGAAGTTTATAGCAATACAGGTCTACTTCAAGAAGCAAGAAAAATCTCAAATAAACAAACTGATCTTATATCTAAAGGAGCTAGAAAAAACAAAACCTAAAACCAAGAGAAGGAGGAAAATATTAAAGATTAGAGCAGAAGCAAATGGAATGAAATCTTAAAAACAATAGAACAGATCAATGAAACTGGGAGCTGATTCCTTCAGAAGATCAACAAAATTAATAAAATTTTAGGAAGATTCATTAAAAAAAGACAGAGATGGTGTGACTGGGTGGCTCAGTCAGCTGAGTGTCTGACTTCAGCTCAGGTCATGATCTCATGTTTCATGAGTTCAAGCCCTGGTTCAGACTCACTGCTGTCAGTGCAGAGCCTGCTTTAGATCCTCTGTCCACCTCTCTGAATCTCCCTTGCTTGTGCTCTCTCTCTCTCTCTCTCTCTCCCTCAAAAATAAATAAAAACTACCAAAAAAAAAAAAAGACAGAGGACTCAAATCAAAAATGAAAGATGAGAAATAACAACCAACACCACAGAAATACAAAGGATTATAAGAGAATATTATAAATCATTATATGCCAACAAATTGGACAACCTAAAAGAAATGGATAAATTCCTAGAAACATATAAACTATCAAAACTGAATCAGGAAGAAATAGAAAATTTGAATAAACTGATTAATAACAATAAAATATTCCCTAACAAACAAAAAGTCTAGGACCAGAGGGCTACAAGTGAATTCTACCAAGCATTTAAAGAAGAATTAATACCTACTCTTTTCAAATTCTTCCAAAAAATACAAGAGAAAGGAAAAACAAAACTGGAGGTATCAAAATCCCAGATTTCAAGATATATAACAAAGCTATCATAACCAAAACAGTATGGTACTGGCACAAAAACCAGACACATAGATCAACAGAACAGAATAGAGAGCTCAGAAATAAACTATGATCATATGGTCAATTAATCTTTGACAAAGCTGGTAGGAACAGGCAGTGGGGAAAAAGACAGTCTCTTCAACAAATGGTGCTGGGGAAACCTGGGCAACTTTCTTATAACATACACAAAAATAAATTCAAATGGATTAAGGACTTAAATGTGAGACTTGAAACCATGAAAATTCTAGAAAAGAGCACAGGCAGCAATTTCTCTGACATTGGTCATGGCAACATTTTTCTAGATGTCTCTTGAGTCAAGGGAAACAATAGCAAAACTAAACTATTGGGACTACATCAAAACAAAAAGCTTCTGCGCAGCAAAAAACACCACTGACAAAACTAAAAGACAGCTGATTGAATGGGAGAAGATACTTGCAAATGACATATTTGATAAAAGATTTGTATCCAAAATACATAAAGAATTTATAAAACTCAACACCAACAAAACAAAAACTCCAATTAAAAATCAGCACAAGGTATGAACAGACATTTTCCCAAAGAAGACATACAGATGGCCAATAGACACATGGAAAAATGCTCAACATCATTCATCATCAAGGAGATGCAAATCAAAACCACAGTGAGATATCACCTCACACCTATTACAATGGTTAAAGTCAAAAAACAAACAAGTGTTGGCGAGAATGCAAAGAAAAAGGAACTCTTGTACCCTGTTGGTGGGAATGCAAACTGATGCAACCACTGTGGAAAAGAGTATGGAGGTTTCTCAAAAACTTAAAAATAGAATTACCATAAAATCCAGTAATTCTACTACTGGATATTTACCTAAAGATTACAAAAATACTAATTCCAAAAGATATATTCTCCCCATGTTTATTGCAACATTTTTTACAACAGCCAAATTATGGAAGTAGCCCAGAGTTCATCAACAGATAAATGGATAAAGAAGTAGTATATATACTGGGGTGCCTGGGTGGCTCAGTCAGTTAAGTGTCCAATTTCAGCTCAGGTCATGATCTTGCGGTTTGTGAGTTCAAACCCTGTATTTGTCTCTGTGCTGACAGCTCAGAGCCTGGAGCCTGTTTCAGATTCTGTGTCTCCCCCTCTCTCTGCCCCTCCCATTCTCATGCTCTGTCTCTGTCTGTCTCTCAATAATAAATAAAAACATTTTTTAAAAGTATGAGTATATATACCATTTATATATGTATATATTGCAACAACATGGATGAATGTAGAGGCTATCATCCTTAGTGAAACAGGTCAGTCAGAGAAAGTCAAGTACCATATGGTTTCACTCACATGTGGAATTTAAGAAAACAAATGAAGAAAGAAAAAAACAAGACAAACAGATTCTTAACTATAGAGAACAAACTGATGGTTATGAGAGGGGAGGTGAGTGTGAGGATGAGTGAAATAAAAGAAGGGGATTAAAGGGTATATTTATCATGATGAGCACTGTGTAATGTACAGAATTGTTGAATCACTATATTGTACAACTGAAACTAATATAACGCTATATTAATATTTCAAAATTGGACACGAACAAAGAGAGTCCTCTTCGCTGATCCCAGACTTCAAGCTGATCTTTGGAGTATAAAAAATTACTTGATAATTGTTACAACAGATGTTTATGATACTGTAGGCTTAATAAAGGCTTTCTAAATATTTTAGGAAAAGAAACTGACCTAAGGATCAAGGAGGCATGTCTGCAAGCATTCAATTCAATATTTGCTTAATAACTAGGATTCTGCATTGTATAAAGAAGAGTTGGAAAATAACAACATACCTTTAGATTGCCTGATATCTAGTGATTTGGAGACAGCATGGAAAAGTCCATTTTTACCTAGCTTTCTTTATCTTTTAAAGATAATTACAAACCAGTGCTCTTGTTTCATTGGATGAATTAGGGAGCCACTCATGTTTACAACTCCTCTTTGGGTATATATATGTTTTCTCATAATGGGAAGGAGAGATGTGAAGAATCCCTGCTGGAGTCCCCATAGGGAGGGCTTCTGCGCGCCACAAGTGTAGATGACCCTGACCCGGGGGAGGCAGAGGAGGCTCAGGGGACGCACTGAGGTTGGCAAAGGAGTGATGGTAGATTACTATGTTGTTGTGACCTTACGTGCTGGTAACTGTCATATCTTTACCATAGTTTTCATTTGAGAGTAAGGAAATAGTTAACTCTTAAAGGTTTCATTATTTTAATAATTCTTATTAATTTTTATTTTGGAATAATTTTAGATACATAGAAAAATTTCAAAGATACCACACAATGTTCTGGAATACCCTTTGTTCAGTTTCCCCTAATCTTCCATTCTCACATTCATCGGTTCAAGCCTCACGTTGGGCTCTGTGCTGACAGCTCAGAGCCTAGAGCCTGCTTTGGATTCTGTGTCTCTATCTCTGTACCTCTCCCCCACTCGTACTCTCTCTCTCTCTCTTTCAAAAATAAATAATCATTTTTAAAAACCCTTAAGAATGAATAATATTCCATTGTATGTATATACCATGTAAATACCATTTATTTATCCATTTATCTGTCAATGAACATAGAGGTTGTTTCCATGTTTTGACTATTGTGAATAAAACCCTATCTTGGGCAAGTGGGAAGATTCCAGAGAAGATGGGTCCTCTCATCTCACCCTGTCTTGGGAGCACACTACAGAAAATTAGCTCATTAGATTAGCTAGTTAAGATCTTGGAAGCTAGTTAAGACCTGGGGTGGCTCGGTGGTTAAGCGTCCAACTCTTGATTTTGGCTCAGGTCATGATCTCACAGTTCATGGGATTGAGTCCCATATTGGGCTGCATGCTGACAGTGCAGAGCCTTCTTGGGATTCTCTCTCCCTCTGTCTCTGCCCCTCCCCACTCTCTCTCTCTCAAAATAAATAAAATTTTTAAAAAAGATCTTGAAAGGGATAAAAAGTTAATGTGACATAGAACGGGTATGTTTTGAACAGTCATGGACAAAAGGGAAAGAGATGGACAGAATGGCATATAACCTGCTGACCAGGAGAAGGTGAAAGGGTTGCCTGAGCAGGGCAGTAGGCCCCGGAGTGAGTGGGTGGACCAGGCGGGGGCTGGTTGGAGTGCAGTCTCTCTTCCACACTCGATGGGAGTCTCTGAGCACTGGGACTTGTGTCTTCCTCATCTTCCTACTTCTCCCTGTGACTTGCACAAAGCAGCTCTGCGCATACTGCATGGTGGTTGGCTGAAAAAAGAATGTCCTAGAGAAAAATCTGATAATAGCATAAAGGTGGGTGATGCCTGAGAAAGGCAGGGCAGGGGAAAAGGGAGGAATGGCCTTAACAGGAGAATGAAGGAGACAGGAAAAGAACGGGCAGTGACAGAAACAGAGTCAGAGAGGAGACAGAGAGGGGGAAGAGCCAATTAGTAATGGACAAGGAGAAAGGAGGCAAGGAAACGTGCAGAGGTTTTTGCCCGGTGAGCGTGCAGCTCCTGGTTCAGGCTGAGGACGTCTGCTTTCCCGGAGCAGGTAGGCGGCGGAGGAGAGAGAACAGAATGCACAGCGAATAGGTGCCATTCGTCATCCTTTATCTGTGCTAAACTTTCATCTCCATCATGGCATCCGATCTTTAAGATACTTTATGAAATAAGGATTGCTATGTACATTGTAGAGAATAGGAAATTGAGATGAAATTACTGCCCCGAGAGCAAAGATGTTAAAGCGAGGCTTAGTAGATTTCAAACCCAGTGTTGTTGCTCCGACTAGTGGACCCTGAGCCGCTGGCAGGCCGTGGTGTCGGCTCCGCTCCTGCAGTGAGAAGTGTTAATGCTGTGTGCCTGTAGCTCTGAAAGGGCCTCCGGAGGGCGGTGCAGGGCTTTGTGTGACTCACAGCTTTCTCCATATACTGAGAATTCCACATGGGGCCTTGCACGGGAGCTCTGACTGCCAGCTACATGTGACTTTGGACTTAGGCACTTTGTCACTCGACATTGATGCTTTGTATGGAAATTAGTATATTAAATAATGTGTATTACTATACCACGTCCATCTTCCCCTATGGTCTACTCCATAAGCTTTGAGACTGCATTGACCTTGTTAAAGCCGTGGGCAGAGGTTTCTCCCCATCCCAAATGTCTCCTGCTTGTGGGGACTGGGGACAGAGAGGCGGGGACTGGGTAGGTCAGGGCAGGGTGCAGTAGAAAATAGGGACAGGGAGCCTGAGCAAAGACCTTGTTGAGCAAGCCTCTGAGTTAAAGTCAAAACAAAGTATGTAACACGCACACATTATTTAACATCCACAGGACATCTGTGACCCAGACAAATTCAGAGAGTTGTACAAGGTCACACAGACCTTGTCGGAGCTGGCATTCTAACTCTGACTTATTGAACTAACACTCATATTCACAGCGTCTGATTCCTGCAGGAAGTAAATGTTGCTCAGGTCCCTGCAGAGTGATTCAATGATGGATGTGAAAGTGCTCCACACACAGAAAGCAATATGCAAGATTAGGTTTTACTGTAATGTGCTGAATTTGATCAAAGGCTGCAGACGATACAACTCAACAGGCTTAGCTACAGGCCAGAATAAGAGCTGTGAGAAAGAAGCATATTTAGTAATTAAGAGCATGGATATTTTAGTCAGATAATTGTTCATTTGAATCCTAGCTCTGCCTTGTACAAGACGTTTGGCCTTATAAAAGTATATAACTTGGCTTTGCATTAGACCTTCATTGGATAAAGGATAAAACCTACTAGATAAGGTTTCCACGAAGACTGAAAGAAACAGTGTCCAAGGAACAGAAAAAGTAATCTTAAAATTTGTATGGAACCCAAAAAAACCTTGAATAGCCAAAGCAATCCTGTAGAAAACAGCAAATGCAGAGGTATCCCACTACTGATTACAAACTATACTATAAAGCTTTAGTAATAAAAATAGTATGATACTAGCATAAAAAGAGATACATAAATCAAGGGAACAGAAGAGAGTGCACAGAATTTAACTCCCACATATATGATCATCATATTTGACAAGGAAGTCAAACACACCCAATGGGCAAAGGATGGTCTCTTGAAGAGATAGTGCTGAGAAAATTAGATAAACACATGCACAACAATGAAATTGGATCCTTATCTTACACCACTCACAAAAATTAACTCAAAATGGATCAACAACTCAAACATAAGAAGTGGTACCTACAAGATAATATAGGGAAAAGATTCCTCAACATTGGCCTTGGCAATGATTTTCTGGATATGACACCAAAAACAAAGGCATGAAAGCAAAAATAGACAAATGAGACTACATCAAACTAAAAACAGTAAAGGACACCATCAAAAAATTAAAAGAAAAAATTAAAACCTACAAAATGGGAGAATATATTGCAAATCATATCTCTAATAATGGACTCATATCCAAAATACACAAAGAAACTCAACAACAAAAAACCCCCAAACAATCCAATTAAAAATGAACAGAGGATCTGAGTAGACATTTTTCCAAAGAAGACATACATAGGTACATGAGAAGTTAGTTCAACGTCACTAATGAACCAGATGTTCAACATCACTAATCAGGGAAATGCAAATCAAAACCACAATGAGATATCAACTTAAATTTGTAGCATGGCTATGAGTGAAAAGACAAGAGACAAGTATTGGCAAGGATGTGTAGGAAAGGGAACTTTGTGCATTACTGGTGGAGAGGTAAATTGCCACAGGCACTATGGAAAACAGTACGGAGGCTTCTCCAAAAACTAAAAACAGAACTTTCTGTCCAGAAAATCTTCTTCTGGGTATTTATGCAAAGGAAACAAAAACAGTTAAAAATTGTCTTCAATTCTATGTTTAATCTTGGAACTCTTTAAAATGTGAATACTGATGAAAAAAAGATTTATTGCACACACATGTTCATTACTTACAATAAATATTTACCACATTTACAATAGCCAAGACATGGAAACACCCCAAGAGTCTATTAATGGATGACTATATAAAGAAAGTAAGGTATGTAAATAGAATGGAATGTTATTCAGCCACAAAAAAGAAGGAAATTCTGGCATTTGTGACAACATGGCTGGAATTTGAAGGCATTATGCTAAATGAAATATCAGAGAAAGACAAATACTGTATGATCTCACTTATATGTGGAATCTTAAGAAAAAATACAACTGAACTCATAGATAATCAAGAACAGATTGGTATATCCAGAGGCAAGGGTAGGGGTGGGAATCATATTACAAATACTATTGTACAATTTGCTTTCTGCACTTATTATCAAATGTGATAGAAAGCATGTGTTTCACTTGTTTACTGCTGCTTAAGAAATTACCCAAAAATTTCAGTGGCTAAAAGAAAGAACAAGTAATCCTGGGCTTACTCATGTGGCTACATGCAGCTCAAGGGTGGGCTGGACTAGAAGATCCGTCGGGTTTCACACTGATTTCTAGAGCCATGGTTGATGGATGTTTTGGTTCTAGACCACATGGCATCTTGCCATCCGGTGGGCTACAAACAGCTCCTGTACATGGCAGTTTAAAAATTAATGGTTCAATAAATTACATTGCAAATAAGCACTTACTATTGTAGCTGCAAACCTTTTTTAAATGTTATTTGCTTTTCTATATTGTATCTTATCTATCAGCTAGATTATAAATTTCTTAAGGAAGTAGAATATTGAGATTATTTCTTTGTAGACCAGGAAGCACTTAGCATACAGAGTGTCTTGCACATAGCTTCGTTCATTCATTCATTCATTCATTCATGCTTGCATTTACTCATTTATTTACTTATTTTAGTAGGCCTCATGCTCAGGACAGAGCCCAACATGGGGCTTGAACTCATGATCCTGAGATCAAGACCTGAGCTGAGATCAAGAGTCAAACACTTAACCAACAGAGCCACCCATGTGCTCCTGCACACAGATGCTTTTAAATTAATAGCTTGTTGATCAATTCATAATGTCTTCAAGAGTTAACCTTAAAACGCCTATGTGAGCTGGACTGCCAATATAAATATGTGAACCACGTAGGGCACAAAATGAGACGGAGTGATGTGGGTGACAGTAAACTCAAGAACGCAAGCCTGGTCTTTAGAGAAAAAACACAGGTGAAAAAATCATATCTATTAGCCCTGTTCAGCCTAATATGTGACAGCTAGATAAGTGTGTTTCAAAGTCCACATGCCTTCCACATCAGAATCATGTGGGAGGGAGCAGGTTAACAATGCAGCTTCACACAATCACTAGAATAGCTAAAATGAAAAAAGTAGATAGTGTCTAGTGTTGGTGAGGCTGTGGAATAACTGCATCTCTCATACTCTCTGGTGGGAATATAAATTGGTATAACCACGTTGGAGAATTTTCTAGTAGTATCTACCTAATGTGAATATTTGATTATACCCATGACTCAGAAATTCTACTCCAAGGTTTATCTCCAAAAAAAGTATTCAAATAACAAACGATTCAAACAGCAATGTTTATAGCAGTACCAGTTTTAATAGCCCAAATTGGAAACTACCCATATACCCAAAAAAATAGAATGAATACATAAATTGTGGTATAGTCACACAATGGAATGCTACACAGCAAGGTAAATGAATGGCCTATGATTATACACAACAATATGAATGAATCTCATTGACATAATGTTGAGTAAGAGAAATAAGAATCAAAAGAATATAAATTGTACAATCCTCCATTTACATGAACTACAAGAACTAAACACACAAAACTAAGGGACAAAACTAATCTAACAAGTCAGAAGTGAGCATAATAGTCACTCTTGTGAGGGGAGAGCAAGAGAAAGGAGCACAAGAAGGCTTCTAGGTACTGGAACATTCTGGTTGTTGAACTGAGTGCTGGTTACAAGTGTGGGCTCAGTTTGTGAAAATTCTCTGAGCTGCACACCAATGATACCAGCACTTTTCTATCTACATAGTATATTTCAATTAAAAGCTTTAAAAATGTTGTTTCTAGGCTCCACCCCTCAGACTTACTGAGTCAAAATTTCTGGGAACAGAGCCTAGAAATCTCTATTTTAATCAGGATTCCCCCAACCCCAGGAGATTCTTAATGCCCAGTGATGTATCCAATGGAAAAAAGACTGCCTCCTTAGCAGATGGTGCTGGGAGAACTAGACAGCAACATGCAGAAGAATGAAACTAGACCACTTTCTTACACCATACACAAAAATTAACTCAAAATGGCTGAAGGACTTGAATGTGGGACAGGAAACCATCAAAACCCTCGAGGAGAAAGTAGGAAAAAACCTCCTAGACCTCCACCGCAGCAATCTCCTACTAGACACATCCTCAAAGGCAAGGGAAATGAAAGCAAAACTGAACCCTTGGGACTTCATCAAGATAAAAAGCTTCTGCACTGCAAAGGAAACAATCAAGAAAACTAATAGGCAACCGACAGAATGGGAAAAGATAGTTGCAAATGACATATCAGATAAAGGGCTAGTATCTAAAATATACAAGGAACTCACCAAACTTCACACCCACAAAACAAAGAACCCTGTGAAGAAATGGGCAGAAGACATGAACAGACACTTCTCCAAAGAGGACATCCAGATGGCCTACAGGCACATGAAACGATGCTCAACATCACTCATCATCAGGGAAACACAAATCAAAACCACACTGAGATACCACCTCACGCCAGTCAGAGTGGCTAAAATGAACAAATCAAGAGACTATAGATGCTGGCTGGCGAGGATGTGGAGAAACAGGCACCCTCCTACACTGTTGGTGGGAATGTAAACTGGTGCAGCCGCTCTGGAAAACAGTGTGAAGGTTCCTCAAAAAACTATCAGTAGAACTCCCCTATGACCCAGCAATAGCCCTGCTAGGGATCTACCCAAGGGATACAGAAGTGCTGACACATAGGGGCACATGTACCCCAATGTTCATAGCGGCACTTTCTGCAATAGCCAAATCATGGAAAGAGCCTAAATGTCCATCACCTGATGAGTGGATCAAGAAGATGTGGTATATATACACACACACACACACACACATATATATATATATATATATATATATACATATATATACATATACACAATGGAGTATTACATGGCAATGAGAAAGAATGAAATCTGGCCATTTGTAGCAAAATGGATAGACCTAGAGGGAGTCATGCTAAGTGAAATAAGTCAGGCGGAGAAGGACAGATACCATATGTTGTCACTCATGGGTCTAACAGGAGAAACCTAATAGGAGACCATGGGAATGAGAAAGGGAGGGGAAAGAGTTGGGGAGAGGGAGTGAGGCAAATCATGAGAGACTTTTGAATGCTGAGAACAAACTGAGGCCTGAAGAGGGAGGGGGGTGATGGTCATGGAGAGGGGCACTTATGGGGAAGAGCACTGGGTGTTATATGGAAACCAACTTGGTAATAAACTATATAAAAAAATAATAATGCCCACCGATGTTTGAGAGCCAGCTATCTGTTAATCTTTTAAACAAAACCCAAAATGTAATTAAAATTATTTTACTAACATAAGTAAATGTTTCTAAAACTAAAAACATCTTAATAGCCTTGTTAGTAACTAGTCTTCCTGGTAATGTAAAAATGTAACTCAATACAAACATCTCATCTTTTTGCACATTTTTAAAAAATTTTTTGTTTGTTTTAAGTTTCCAAAACAGAGATAGTAACCTTAAACTTGTGTCTGATCGCATGGTCTACAAGATTTATCTGGATGCACTGAGAACTCATGTATTGGACATAGAAAAATATTAGGAAGGACTGCCTTGCATTATTTAGGAAAGAGATGTATATTGATAGCACACATTTTATTTCTAAACAAGACGGAGTTTCAGTTTGAACTAAAATTGAAATAACAATAATATCAGTGTTATTTTCTTAGAAAAACCTCTATTCCTACATTTCTAACCTATGGATACTCTATTCCAAAATTATCAAAAAATTGATTTTTGTCATGTTACCATTTTTTACCTGAATCAAGTATTTTTCTACTTCCTCTAGATTTATGTCTTTCTAATAAAGAATGTTCAAATTAGGGGGTCTAAGCCTAATAAGTCTTTAAGTGAAAATATTTGTATTTTTCATTTGTCCCATAAAATGATATAAGCAATGATCAGGCACTCTCTTGTAATCGCTCACTTCTTTCGTGCACTGAGATGTTCCCTTTATATTGCTTTCCTTAATATCTAGGAAAAAGGAGAGGGTATAATTAAATCTAGAATGCAAAAAGTCTTCATTTCCAGGCATGTCTTCCTGAACGATAGCTCCAAGGACTTTTTTTTAATGTTTATTCATTTTTTGAGGCACAGAAACAGAATACAAGCAGGGGAGGGGAAGAGAGAGGGGGAGACACAAAATCGGAAGCTGTCAGCTCAGAGCCCAGTGTGGGGCCCAAACCCACAAACCATGAGGTCATGAATCTGAAGTCGGACACTTAACTGACTGAGCCACCCAGGTACCCCTCCAAGGACTTTTTAAAAAGTGTTTATTTATTTTGAGAGAAAGAGACAGAGAGAGAGAGAGAGAGAGAGAGAGAGAGAGAATCTCAAGCAGGCTCCATGCTGTAAGCACAGAGCCTGATGTGGGGCTCAAACTCACCAACCATGATGAAATCATGACCTGGGCTGAAATCAAGAATTGGACCCTTAACTGACTGAGACACCCAGGTGCCTCTCTATGGATTTTTAAACTGCATTCAAACTTGAGGACATCTGTTTTAAAAATTTCTATGATTGATTTGATGGGCAAGAATGCCTTCACACATCTTTGAGTGACAAGTGCAAAGGGAAGGGAAGACTCAAAGAATAGGAGTCAGTGTCCGTCTTAGGCCGTAGGAGGTAGGGACTTTTCATTTTGTAATTATTGTAGTGGTCTCAGGCAAAAGAAGAAAAGTTCCGTAAAAATAAGACATGACAAGTCTATCTTTCTTCTTTGAGATCCTTCCGCTTTCTCTGATGCTAGTATCACTGACGAGGGCAGGCTCGTGTGCAATGAGGGAAGACAACCAGATGTAGGATACATATCCAGTTGTGGAAGCGGAAGAGATATACGATACTCACATTCAGGCCGCAGGCCACCCACCTCTGAGTTGAGGTGACTCACAGAAATAACATTGCTAAGCAAAGCCAGAATTTTCCTCAGGAAGAAACTTTGGTCCTGCTTCAGCATACAAATAATGGTCAACTGTGTGTGTTGGGGGTTGGGGATACGTATGCATGTATTTGTGTATGTGTATATATAACACAGAGCAATACAAATATAAAATTTCACAAATGTTGTGAAATGACAAGGGTAAGGTGATCAAGAATAATAAATGTAGGGTCTATAATTTAAAAATGTCTGAAAAATTATTATAATTTAGTTGGCACTTGGTAGGATTGTATAATGGAAAAAGTAAAAGCTTTCTGGGATCAGGACACTTGGATTCAACTCCTGGATTCAAGTCCCAGCTTTGTCACTAACTATGTTATGAGCTATTTTCCTAACCTCCCTGAATTGTTTCCCCATCTGTAAAATAAGAATACTACTTATTACATTAGGTCATTATCTGAGATTAGATATAAAGCTAATCTATTAGATACAGAACAAATCTACAAGGAGTCTTAGAAAATAGTACAGCTTTGGGGCATCTGGATGGCTCAGTCAGTTGAGCATCTGATTTCAGCCCAAGTCATGATCTCATGGCTCATGAGTTTGAGCCCCACATCAGGCTCTGTGCTGACAGCTTGGAGCCTGGAGCCTGCTTCAGATGCTGTGTCTCCCTCTCTGCCCCTCTCTGCTTGCTGTCTCTCTCTCTCTCTCAAAAATGAATAAACACTAAATGAAACCTTCTTAAAACAAAAAAACAAACAAACAAAAAAGAAAATAGTACAGCTTTACTTTGCCCACATCATAATACACTGGCTGTTGAAATGTTGTTCTGGAAGCCTTATGTCCCAATTGTCTCCATTTTTAAATTACAGTGGTAAAATTGTATTTCTGTTTTCAACACCTTTATATATAAAGGAACATGAAGTCTTTTAAGAAAACTATCTGGGATTTATTCATGGTCATAGCACTATTTGCCAATAACAGTTAATTTTTTTTCTGTTCCTCTGTATAAGCCAAATCTGAACTGTTCTTGACAAGACTCAAGATAACTCAACCTATCACTCAGATCGTCAGCCCCATCCTGACTATACAAACTTTCTACTCAACTGGAGCCCATGTTTAGCCATATCCATTAACGCCATATTTACCACATGCTAAAATTCTCCCCAACCACTGGCAGCCTCACACTGTAGCATATCTTCTCCACACTTGGCCACCCTAGATTCTTCTTCCCTGGGTGCCTTCTCTAATTGGTGTTGGCCTCTGAAAAATAGCATATTTTAACTGAGTTTACTAAATGAAGGGATTTGTTGCATTCTTCCCTGCTATTGATATCTATGATTGTAATGACATTACACATTTCTTTATAGCATTCAGAAAATGACTTGATAGAAATAAAAATTTGCAAATGGGTGAAGGATGGAAAAATGAAATACATCTCACAGAATAAGCATGTTCTATATAGTTTCTAATCTGATCTATGTCTTAAGAATAAAGTTCTTTAAAGTCATTAAAGAAGAAATCTCAAATCAGCAGATGTAAAATTACTACTATGCAGTGAGTAAATTTTCAGCCACACCCCATTGCAAGATATATGATTATAAAATAATTATTTGTTAATTCAACAAACACTGGACGTCTATTGTACCTACACTGCAGAGCCATTCCTATTTCTTCTAAGACGGCACACATCCTTGGATTAGCAGCAAGTGGTTTTCTACAGAAGATTTCTGGGGTGTCTCAGCCGGTTAAGCATCCGACTCTTGGTTTCAGCTCAGGTTGTGATCTCACAGCTGGGGGACTGAGGCTTGCGTTGGGCTCCACGCTGAGTGTAGACATTCTCAGTACTATGTAAAAAGTGGGGGCGCCTGGGTGGCTCATTCGGTTAAGCGTCCGGCTTTGGCTCAGGTCATGATCTCACGGTTCATGGGTTTGAGCCCCGCACTGGGCTCTGTGCTGACAGCTAGCTCAGAGCCTGGAGCCTGCTTCAGATTCTGTGTCTCCCTCTCTCTCTCTGACCCTCCCCTGCTCACACTCCCTCTCTGTCTCTCAAAAATAAGTAAAAAATTTTTTTAATTATTAAAAAAATGATCACTATCATACTTTCTATGGATCAACTTCTATCCTAAGCACATTATATTTATTCTTCACAGAACCCTAGGAAGATGGCATTGTTTTTCACATTGTTTTACAGAGGAGAAAACCGAAGCAGCAAAGGTTTATGTAACTTTGTCACACAGCTAGAAAATACCTAGGATATCAGGATTCATTCCCAGGTATCCTGGCTCAAAGCTCTGCTCGTATCTAAGAAGCTGTCACATTCCCCAGTGCACAGGAATTAGGTGGTATCATTCAACAAAACATGACCGAAGGGTGGGGAAGAACAGGAGAGAGTTGAATTGAGGAAAACATGAAACTGAATTTTCCATATCCTGGTTCCTTGATGACCAGTATAATCCTCACACTCCACCCTCACGATATGTCCCAGCACCTCCTGTACATCCATCTCCCCTCTCTTATACACACATGCGTGCGCGCACACACACACACACACATCCCACAGGGCACTGTGCTGACCATCTGTCCTGTATCCTCAGTCCAGGTCTGACCCACCTTCACTGGGACCAGAGGGTGGTTCTCCTACTGACACATCAGATTCACACATTTTCAACCTAAGAATTATCTGAAAGAAGAGTCTTTCTTTGCCTCTTTCAGCTTTTAGTGGCTCCAGGTATTCCTTAGCCTGTACTTATGAGACAATTTGTTATTGGATTTAGGACAGCATTGCAAAATTATCATGAGATCCTTAAGTTAATTATACATGTAAAGACCCTTTTTCCAAATAAGGATACATACACAGGTTCCCAGGGATTTAGTATAAGGACACATCTTTCAGGGGGCCGCCACTTAACCCAGTACAAGGTGATCACAGGGCCATGGATTTGGGTTTTTTTTTCTGTTTTTTATTTATTTTTGAGAGACAGAGAGAGACAGCGTGAGCAGGGGAGGGTCAGAGAGAGAGAGAGAGACAGACACAGAATCTGAAGCAGGCTCTAGGCTCTGAGCTAGCTGTCAGCACAGAGCCCGCCGCGGGGCTGGAACCCACGAACCGTGAGATTATGACCTGAGCCGAAGCTGGACGCTTAACCGACTGAGCCACCCAGGTGCCTCAACCATGGATCTTTTAAACAAGGTACAGTAGCAATGGAATTAGTGCTTGAGTGAGTGTGTGTGTGTGTGTGTGTGTGTGTGTGTGTGTGTGTGTGTGTGTAAAAGTTAGAAGCAATCTTAGTGTCTATTTCAAGTGTGTCCAATAGAAACCTAGCGTTGGTGAGCAAGTTCTACAGGGTCACACAGAGAGTTGATGACAGAACTGATCCCGCGTGTAGAAGAACTAAAGGAAATGCTGCATTTTCAGCTTGAGAATGCTGACAGCTTTGCAAAATTCAGACTTAACATGAATGAGTTACTTGTCACATTTCTGTCTCCTTATGTGAATAAAATGGAAAGACAGTAGAAATGTTTATTGCGTTCCTTAGGAAATTTAGGATGGATGACGTCACTTTGGATCATCAATCAACAAAACAGAAAAGGGGAAATGGTAAGTTTATTTTTTCCAGCTTGTGGATCTAATTACTATCAAGTTGTAGCAAGTGATCTCTCTAAAGGTGAGATCTGGCTCTGTAAGAACACAAAATAGAGTGCTTCGGAATTGTTTTCTGAGAGGAGACTGCATTCAACGGGAGAAGCGCTATACATCAGACGTATAAGTATTCATTAAAAAGGCTGAAAGAACATTGTCTATCATTTGCGTATTCACAATAGCTATTTCACAAATACGGAGAGGTTAAGGTGATAGTCTGTTTCTGATTTTTTTTAAGGAAAAATTATAGGATGTGAATAGCGGAAATGGAACAGGAGCCCTGGTGTGCCAATGTTAAGAAATAGCTGATTATACAATATTATGTAATAATATGTAAACTTATCAGAAAGGTATATCAGGGTGGTGTTGTTTGGGGGACAAGAGGAGAATTCTAGATTGTTTTCAAAGTGACCTTGAGAATCCAACTTTACTTATTGTCCTCTCTCCAAGAGATTTTTTTTATTCCAATAACAAGGGTTAAATGCCATCTTCACCACTAGGTGGCGGCAACACGCTATACTTTATACAGACGTGTCTGTGCCCAGGTCAGCCAAGGGAGAGAGGAGACTTGTAGGCAGGAACCATTCAGTTCCCTAAACTAATAAGCCCCTCAAAAAGGTTAAAAAAATAAAATCGACGAAGGCTTATGCACTGACCTTTCAATAAGTTCGTCTTCATAGATCAGGACATCTGCGATAGATTGCTTCCACTAGCGGAATTCACATTCTACATCTCGGCATAGCGATTTACCAGCAAATGAGCTTCCCTTTTCTCTTCATCAAAGTTAAGTTATAAATACTTACAATATTACATCCTAGGATAAGCGGAGTGAACAATTAACATAACTGTTACAAAAATGCCTTACAAACACAGAAAGTGTTAGAGAAATATGGGCTACCATTGACTACTAAGTTATTATTCCAGGGTGAAAAATAGCTGAGGAGCCAGAGCTCCAGCAAAGACTTGGTCTAAAGCAAGAGGACGCTGACACTCTCCAGCTCCCAGCTACCCTGTTCACCTTTCACATCGGGTCCACACAAGGGCTAATTTCTCTGTACCTCCACGTGGCCTGAAGTGGTGCAGTACTGAAGGCACATTTGATCATTCAGCTGCTATTTGTAATGGACTGGTTATCCTTTTCTTATGCTGGCACATTAATAGCTAACATTAATTGAACCAGCTATTTCTCTCAACCCTGGCTCTGGACCAATCTACCAGAAAAGGCTTTTAAAAACACAAACTGCAGTCCCTATATCAGAGCTCTAGAATTTTGGCCAACCTCCTCATGGACTTCTGTACCTGAGCACAGACTTCTGAATATCAATGTTGTCTTTGCAGTAGAAGATAATCACCGTTGTCTATATACTTTAAAGGAGTTAAAAGGAGTTAGTGTTGCCTGAGATGCCCAGCCTCCCAATCTGTCTGGTAGGTCACCCTTGAGTATTGGTGCAGCCCAATCTCTGAGTATCAATGTGGTTATACTTCCTTGCCCTTTTGCACCTGCCACCCACTCCTAATGGCACAGAACTACCCTCAGTTGCCTGATGGGACACTGATGTAACAGACATGCACCTGCCCTTACTGTGTCTTCTGGGGCCCACTTTTGGAGGTCTTATGTTTGTCTGGATATGTTCAGGACCCCTATATATATGGGCTAGAGGTCCCTCATGTATTAGTTTCTGGGGCTACCATAGCAAATTACACAAACTTGATAGTTTCTGGAAGCCAGAAGTTCAAAATCCAAATGTTGGCAGGGCTGGGTCTTTCTGGAATCTCTCAAACAGAATCTGTCCCCTGCCTCTCGTGTAGCTTCTGGAGATTGCTGGCAATCCCTGGTGTTCCTTGGCTTTGAGAAGCATTGCTCCAATCTCTCCTTGTATGGTCGCATGGCCTTCTTATAAAGACCCTAGTCATTAGATTTAGGGAGCACCCTAATCCAATATAACCTAGTTACATCATCTCTGCAAGGACTCTACTTTTAGATAAGGCCATTTTCTGAGGTTCTGGTGGACATGAATTCTGAAGGGACCATAATCAACCCACTCCGTTCTTCCCAGCCAGACCTTTTAAGAGCACGAGGTAGCATTTGGGCTTGCTTGAGCTGTCACCCATACCACGAGTCTGTATCCCTAAATACAGGTTTGTTTATCAACAGAGAAAAGAATTAGAAAGCTAGCCTTTCATTATTGAATACATATGTAAGAGTGGCAGTTTGGAGAAAGTAATGTGCAATATAAATTATTCAGAGCTTGGCACGTGTATTCTACTAACACTAGTCAGCATGCATTGGGGGGGCTATACTGTACCAGGCTTATCACAGACCCTCAGTAATAGTAATAAAAGTAATGAAAGCCAATATTTGTTGATCATGAACTATTTGTCAGGGAATATGTCAAATGTTTCATACACAGTATCTCATTCAATTCTTTTTTTTTAATAGTTTATTGTCAAACTGGTTTCCATACAACACCCAGTGCTCTTCCCCACAAGTGCCCTCCACCATCACCACCACCTCTTTCCCCCCTCCCCCTCCCCTTCAATCCTCAGTTCATTTTCAGTATTCAATAGTCTCTCAAGTTTTGCATCCCTCTCTCTCCCCAACTCTCTCTCCCTCTTCCCCTACCCCTGCTCCTCCATTAGGTTTCGCCTGTTTTCCTGTTAGACCTATGAGTGCAAACATATGGTTTCTGTCCCTCTCTGCCTGACTTATTTCACTTAGCATGACACCCTCAAGGTCCACCCACTTTCCTACAAATGGCCATATTTCATTCTTTCTCATTGCCATGTATAGGTCTTTTACATCCTTGGTTAGGTTTACTCCTAGGTATTTGATATCATTCAATTCTTTTAACAATTCTGTGACATAAGTGCTATTAGCCTTATTCTCATTTTACAGATAATGAAATTAAGGCTTGCTGAAATTAGGTAATTTATCAAAGGTAAAAACATTCTCAAATAGATGCCAGGGTCCAGTGACTGAAATTTTAAACACTGTTCAATGTGGTATCCCCATGAGAAAGACATTATCTTCTCCGTTTGAAGGATAAGAAAGTTACAAGTACAAGAAGTCATCTGCTTGAAGTCTCTTCGCCAGTAAATCTGACATGCAAATCCTAGTGTATTTTGCCTTCAGTCTAAATTCTGTTTATAACACCTGAGCATCATTTTGGGCTCTGCAGAGGCCCAAGTGAGGATGGCAATGGAGAACAGAGGGTAGGTCAGCTCTTTGAGGATTCAGCTGATCAAATAAGTAAAAAAATTTATAAACAAACAAATGAAAAAAGGCAGTACAACTATGGATAAACACTGGATATGTTTACTCAAGAGTTTGTTAAATCCACACTGGCCTGGCTGTGCCTAGAAATTTGTGTACAACAGACTCTTCTTCCTTCTTGAGGCTAATTCTGTGTGTGGGTGAGCAAGACAATAAAGGTTTCACACTACTCTCTGCTCCTTGGATGTAGGGCTGTGGGGAGCATCATGCAGGATGCTTCAAGCTGAGGGTGATGGCTCAGTGTAGAACTTGGGTGTAGGGCTCAGATCATGTGTCAGGCTTACAGGGAACATACCTCAACATAAAGACCATATATGAAAAACCCACAGCTGATATCATCTTCAGTGGGGAAAACTGAGAGCTTTTCCTGTACAGTCAGGAACAAGACAGGGATATCCACTCTCACCACTGTTATTTAACAGAAGACTGGAAGTCCTAGGCACAGCAATCAGACAACAACAATGTCATCCACATCAGCAAGAAAGAAATCAAACTTTCACTATTTGCAGATGACATAATACTATATAGAGAAAATGCGAAAGATTCCATCAAAAAACTGCTAGTACTGATAAACCATGAGATACCTAGGACTCAGTCTAACCAAGGAGGGGAAATACCTGTGCTCTGAAAACTATGAAACATAATGAAAGAAACTGAAGGTAATACAAAGAAATGGAAAAACATTCCAGGCTCATGGATTGGAAAAACAAACATTGTTAGAATGTCTATACTACCCAAAGTAATCTACACATTTAATGTAATCCCTAACAAAATACCAATAGCACTTTTCACAGAGATAAAATTTGTATGGAACCACAAAAGACCCTGAATAGCCAAAGCAACCTTGAAATAGAAAAGCGAAGTTGGAGGCATAACAATTCCAGACTTCAAGTTGTATTACAAAGCTATAGTGATCCAAACAGTATGGTATTGGCACAACAGATACATAGATCAATAGAACAGAAATCCAGAAATGAACCCACATCACATGGTCAATTAATCTTCAACAAAGCAGGAAAGAATATCCAATGGGAAAAAGTCTCTTCAACAAATAGTGTTGGAAAAACTGGACAGCAACATGCAAAAGAATGAAACTGGATCACTTACACCATACACAAAAATAAATTCAAAATGGATGAAAGACCTAACTGTGAGACATGAAACCATAAAAATTCAAGAAGAGAACACAAGCAGTAACCCCCTTGACCGCAGCTGCAGCAACTTCTTCCTGGACATGTCTCCAGAGGCAAGGGAAACAAAATCAAAAATAAACTATTGGGACTATATCAAAATAAAAACCTTCTGCACAGTGAAGGAAACAATCAACAAAACTAAAAGGCAACAGACAAAATGGAAGAAGATATTTGCAAATGATATATCTGATAAAGGGTTAGTATACAAAATATAATTAAACAACTGATAAAACTCAACACACAAAAAATAAAAAATTAAATTATGGCCAGAAGACATAAATAAACATTTTCCCAAAGACATACAGATGGTCAACATGAATAGATGCTCAACATCACTCATAATCATGAAAATATAAAACAAAATCATGATGAGATATCACGTTATACCTCTAAAAATGGCTGAAATAAACAACACAAGAAACAACAGGCACCGGCGAGGATGTGGAGAAAGGGGAACCCTCTTATACCACTGATGGGAATGCAAACTGGTGCAGCCACTCTGGAAAGCAGTGTGGAGGTTCCTCAAAAAGTTAAAAATAGAACTACCCTACAACCTGGAAATTGTACTACTAGGTATTTACCCAAAGAATACAAAAACACGTGTCAAAGGGATAGGTACATGTACCAATGTTTATAGCTGCATTATTTACAAGAGTCAAATTATGGAAACAATCCATCAACTGATGGATGGATAAAGAAGAAGTGGTGTGTGTGTGTGTGTGTGTGTGTGTGTGTGTGTATACACACACAATGGGATATTACTCAGACATAAAAAGGAATTAAATCTTGCCATTTGCAATGACATGAATGGGACTAGAGACTTTTATGTTAAGTGGAAAAAGTCAGTCAGAGAAAGACACATATGGAATTTAAGAAACAAAACAAATGAGCAAGGGAGAAAAAAAAAAGGGAGGCAAATGAAGAAACAGACTCTTAATTATAGAGAATAAATTGATGGTTACTAGAAGGGAGGGGGTGGGAAGAAAGGCAAAATAGGTGAAGGGGATTAAGGAGCGCACTTATGATGAGCACCAGGTTTGTATGTGGAAGCATTGAATCACTATATTGAATACCTGAAACTAATATTACACTGCATGTTAACTATCTGGAATTTAAATAAAAACTTAAAAAAATAAAATAGACTTACTATCATCTACTTTGTAAGGGTTTATGAACATTAAATTAGATAATGATTTAATGAGCTAATAAACATAAGCTGTATTAATTGAAGAAACATTCATTTATAAAGATATAGAGCATGATTTGACCAAGGTAATTTCTAGAAAATTTCAGACTATAATTTCAGATGGAAGAAAGCCATCTATTCTCCGTCTTTCACATTGGCAGAATTTTGGCATATTTCTACTTTTGAAGCATATTCTGATATAAAATATTCTGTCCCATTTTCTTCAGAATGCATTGAAGTGTTTCAGAAAATTCCTCTATTTGAGTATCCAAATTATATTTCTAACACTAGGTCTCAAATATGGAAGTGACATCAAAATGTCAAAGCCAAAAAACCCTTTATTAGACTCTACATTGCTTTTTATTTGTTTTTAATTTTTTTGCATTGATTTTTAATTAGGAAAATAAAGAACTCTATTTTAGACACAATTAAACCTTTTTATTTCTAAATTAGGAAATTCTTTGTTTTGAAATAACCCAGAACAAGTCACAGACTGGTCAGCTTAGTCCTCTCCTATAAGATAATGGCTGAGACCTCAATTTAGCCACTAGCTTTTCCATGATTATGCAATCCTGGGTCTTGTCCTCAGTGAGAGCTGCCATATGGCCCCATCTTGTCATAGAACTTCATTCCTAGGGCTAGAAAAAAAAAAGCAGAGCTATGAATCTGTCTGACCAGGTCTTGCACAAGGTCTGGGGCTCTTCCCTCCAGGCTAAGAAGCCTCATGTTTGCTATGAGACAAGCACCTAACTGCTTCATCTCAAAGTGCTACTGAGTCCTTCCTGTCCCTTTTATCACTTAGAGGTAATTTGCATTTTATATACGTACATTTCCATTTTTCTCCAGGCACACTATAGAAGTGACAGTGCTGATCCATGTCCTCTGGGAGAAACTGCCAAAGGAAAGCCAACTCTTGAAGATGCTATACTTGACCCTGCTGATGAAATAAAAAATGGTAAATGATCCGACTCCATGTTTTCCTGAGACAGGCCCTCAGGGGAACTCGAAATACATGAAAAGAGAGGACAAATCAGTAGCTTGACTTACTGACATGCAATGCCTCCCAGAGTCATGGCTGCCTCTTTCCCAAGGCCATGCCTCCAGCCTCCCAGCTCTTAGGCAAGCCCCCTTTCCAGTTGCTATGATGATTTGTGGCCTGTCCTTCCCTGTAGGAAACAACCCCTAAGCTCACGTCTGTAAAGAACTGCCAGGCTTTGGAGCCTTGGAGTTATGTTTAACTTGTTGTCAGCTAGATATACAGCCAAACTGATTTCTCCGTGTGTTTTTAAAAAGAAGGAGATCGTGGCGAAGGTGGGGGGTGGGGGACGAGCAGGGTGGGGACAACACAACTTGGATTATTTTTTTACTCAATTCCCAACCTCTTCGAATGGGAATTCTCATCAGCAGCGCACTCGGTTGGTGAGTTGAACCCAATGAAGGGTTTATGCTTAGCAAATGTGAAGCTCTTGTCTTATTATGAAAAACCCTGTTTTGGATTCTTTTCTTCGGCAGGGTGTGCGTACAGAAGAAAATCTCACCGACACTGCCAAGCACTATCTCACGCAGCAGCCGGGAAAGCTGCGGCAGTGCGCCTGAAGAAGGGATCGCGGAATCTTTACCTGCCAGGGCAGAGCCGCAGAACCCCATCCGGCCCCGCGGCAGCACGGCCCCACGTCCACACGGCTCCGCAGAGGAGGAGGATGAAAGGAGGGTCTGTTTTCAGCCCCCTGTCTGCCCACCTCTGAGTTTGCAGCCCTGGAGAGAGGAAATGTTAGGAACAAAGGCCAGAATCAAGTCCCATCCTGAAGGCTTGGCGTTTGCTAAAGCAGAGCAGAAGTAAGCAGTGTTCACTCTGATTCTGGGTGACCAGCAGCCGTCTGCCCACCAGAAGCTGTAAGTTTCTTCTCAGCGTCATGATTGAGCAAGTCCTCCTGCCGTGAAGAATGATTCGGCAATAAGCTGGGGTCCATTTGCCTGTGTGCACAAAGGCCCTTTTCTTACTGTCTTCACTTTATCACTTGCAGTAATTTTCTTTCACCGACTGTTTGACAGTTGAATAAGCATTTCCACGCGTGCTACCTCACTTGGACTTCACAAGCCCTGAGGTAGGTATAACTGCCTCTCATTTGGAAAGTCAGAGCATTTCGTGTCTTGCCAGAAGCACGTACCAGTCACCGTTCAGGCTGATCCTTGAACCCGGTTCTCCTGACCCTGGTGACTATTTTCACTTCCATGCTGTCATTTTGAGACTGGGGAGATCGAGACTTGTTTGGGGTCTTAAGGCGGAAGGATCAGGCTGTGCGAGAGGCGGCCTGACGCCTAAGGCGAACATGCCCCCAGCACAGCACACACACACAGCGACTCTGCAGTGACTCAGAGCGAGCACGGCGTGGCCAGTATGTCGCCATGTGCCTGGAACTCTCCTGGCTGCAGCACTGAAAATCCTGCCTCCTGGGAACCCCATCGGTCCCGGGCAAACCAGAAGGCCTGGTCTCCCTGCGTGTGGATCATATTTTGCCCCTAGCTACACTCCAGGTTTAGAAGATTCTTGGCCTCAAACTCTTAAATTCTGGAGGTTTCTGAGACTCCACAATCGATGTCTGCAAAAACAGTTTTTACCGAACCTGGACTCCTGGTCATTTTGTCTTAAGTGTCCCAATATTTTTAAAATCCAAGCCCTTGGTTACCAATGGGAATCAAAGTAATTATAATGATTTTGACTACTGATATGAACCACCAACATAGGAAGTGCTTTCAGATCCTCACCACGAATCCTCCTCCGGTCAGGCAATGTAGTTCTTACTATGCCCATTTTACAAACATGGCAGCTGAGGTCAGACACATTCAAGCAAGGCTCCCGGCACTGAACCAGTTGTTTCTGGCTCCGGTCCTTACTCCTCCCTGTAGCACACTTCTCAAAGTTCTTCCAGGTCCCCTATATCTTATCCTGAGCAAATTAGAGTTGCTATTTTGAGGTTATATTTTGATATTTGAGTTGATATTTTGAGGTTAGCACCTTTTTTAGAGGCTCTTAGAAACCTTCTGCAGTGGAACAAGGTTCACCGGAGTTAGAAGATTCAGTACCCTGAGAGATTTGGGCCCAGAATTTCATAGAAATACTGTAAAGGGGTTTACAAGAGGCATTCAGTTGGTAACTTCTCCAAACCTAAATCTAGGACTGATGTGATACATCATCCAACATGATGGTGAACTTTTTTAACTAAACTTTTATTTTTCTTTAATAGGTTACCTTCTGAGTTTCAGCTCTTGACATTTTATCACCCAATCAATTCTCCTAGTAAAGGCACCAGGATCATAAAGATTTATACAGATATGAAACCTCACTCAACACTCTAGTTTTTATAAGACTTTGTTTTTTAGATGAACGTGCTGTAAGATTTTGCCAAGGCCTTAAGAGGGAGTTTCCTCAGTTGAGCGTATTTCTATCTACACTGGCACCTCCCATCTCGGTACAACTTTTCGTTGCTGAGATAAAGTTTGTTTACTTTGGTTTGTAGTTTGAGACTCAGAATAGCTGTTTGACTATACTTGCTCGAGTCTGTCTGATAATACCTGCAAGATATGCTGGTTTTCTTCAATGTTTGGTGCTAAAACAACAGCATTCACACTCAGACCTGATCATCCGGTGGCATGCTTTTATTCGGTATATTTAATTTAGCTGACGAGATCATATATTATATATTATATCAAGAGAGATATTTGTGGCAAAGCTCATACCCGTTTTTCAAAAGAAAGTTTTGTTCATACTTGTCTGAAAAATATTTCATGGTGTGAACAGCTTCATTCGAAGACAGAAAACCTGCCTCAGTCATGCACTCCTTAAGAGTAAAATCTCCTTTTTTTCTGGAACAAATTTACTTGGAGGTGAGTGTGCCACTAGAAAGTACAAAGTAAAATCTATCTTGGGCACCCTCCTATCAATACAGTCAGAAGATCCAGAAGATTATAGCATCATTACATATTCTATTAAGAAAGCATGGCCTTTGGTGCCTGGGTGGCTCAGTTGGTTAGGTCTTTGACTTCAGTTTGGGTCATGATCTTGCAGTTTGTGAGTACAAGTCCTGGACTGGGTTCTCTGCTGTCAGCACAGAACCGACTTTAGATCCTCTGCCCTCTCCCTCTCTGCCCCTGCTCTGTTCGTTTTCTCTCTCTCTCTCTCAAAATAAATAAATAAACTTAAAAAAAAAAGAAGAAGAAAGAGTGGCCTGAATTGGTTAAGTAGCTACTTCAGAAAACCTAAGTATTTGCCCAAGTAAATGAAAGCTATTTGAAAAAATAAAAAATAAAATAAATGAAAGCCCTTTGACATCAGGAAGCTTGTACGCAGACTGGATTTGTTTCCCTTCCGCCCTGCACTGCCATGTTTGTGCACACAGAACATTTCCAGTGATGGAGAACTCGGACTCAGGGCAGCACTTGCTAATTATAATTAATACAGTATATAACTTAAGATACAGCATAAAAGTCATATAATTTTGATGTAAAGATAGCCATGCAAGAGTGTGGTCTGCATAAGTGATACACACACACACACACACACATATGTATGTATATATATGTATATATATGTGGGGATATATATATATATATATATCCCAAGTTGCTCTAGTGTTTCAGTGTAGCTCATGAAAGGAAGGGTTCTCTCTATACTGGGGATTATTTTTTTCTTTATTAAATAAATATTTTCTTTTTAATTAAAAAAGTAAAAGGTGATTGTTCAGATTGTTAGAGGTGCCATAACCAAGTATCACAGACTTGGTTATGAGTGGTTTAAACAACAGAAATTGATTTTCCCACAGTTCTGGAAGCTAGAAGAAGTCTAAGATTAAGGTGTTGGCAAGGTTGTGTTCTTCTGAAGGCTCTCTCTTTGGTTTCCAAATGGAGTCTTTTCTCTGTTTTCATAAGATCTTCTCTCAGTGCATGTCTGTATCCTAACTCCTCTGCTCATAAAGATATCAGTCCTAATGGATTAAGGACCACACTACTGACCTAAAGAATTCATTTTAACTTAATTACCTCTTAAAACACTATCTCCAATACAGAGACATTCCAAGGGACTGGACATTGCATTCCAAGGGACTTCAACATATGCATTTTAGGGGAACATAATTCAGTGCATAGCCATAATCATTCTATAAAATGTGAATGATCAGAAAATGTGAAGGAGGAAAAAATCAACCATAGTCTTATATCCTAAAGACTACCTTTGATTTCATTCTTGTTTATATTTTTCTCACATTTTTTTCATCCATAATGTATGAACTTGTACTCACACGTATAAAAATATTTTCATCCCATTTTTCTAACCTAATATAAGCATTTCCCAAATTTATTACAATTTATAAGCATTTTTAAATGACTCTAATTTTGACGTTTACACAATTTATTTAATCATTTCTCTCTACTGTTTACATATTTCTTTACACATACTGTTTATATATTTTCTGTTACAGATAGTGCTGTGATGACCCCTAATATATATTAATATTTTTCTGAATTTAACATTTTCTTAAGGAAGATTTTAAAAATAGAATTATAGGGTGAAAGGGCCAAAATCCTCCTAAGTAGGGTACAAAGTTTTGGTTATGCAAGAGGAATGAGTTCTGAGATACAGCATGGTGATGGTAGTTAACAATACTATTTTATACACATGAAATTTGTAAGAGAATACACCTTAAACTATGTCATCTCAAAACAAACACACATCATATAGTAATGTAGAGGTGAAGGATAAGTTATTTAACTTGACTGGTGATCCTTTCACAATGTATACATATATTAAAACATCAAGTTATATATTTTAAACATATATAAATTTCATATGGCAAAGATATCTTAGTAAAGTTGCTAAAAGAAATAAATGTGACCATCTACAAAAAAAATAAGACATTCTTAAATATCCTGATGTATATATATTGCAAATTATTTTTAAAAGGTGTTGATATAAATGGCATAACCTTTGATAATACTGTGTTTTCTTAAGTAAAAACTCATTGCCTATATTACCCAAAGCAATCTACAGACTCAATGCAATCCCTATGAAAATATCAACAGCATTTTTCACAGGACTAAAATAAATAATCCTAAAATTTGTATAGACCCACAGAAGACCTCAGATAGCTAAAGCAATCTTGAGAAAGAACAAAGCTGGAAGTATCACAATATGAGATTTCAAGATATACTACAAAGCTATCATGATCAAAATACTATGGTACTGGCACAAAAATACACACATAGATCAATGGAAGAGAATGAAAACTCCACAAATAAATCTATGAGGATACACTCAATCAATTAATCTATCACAAAGGAGTCAGGGATATACAATGGGGAAAAGACAATCCCTTCAATAAATGATGTATGGAAAACTGGACGGCTACATGGGAAAGAATGAAGTGGGGCCACTTTCTAACACCATACACAAAAATAAACTCAAAATGGATTAAATACCTAAATGTGAGACCTGAAACCATAAAAATCCTAGAAGAGAGAACAGGCAGTAATTTCTTTGACATAAGCCATAGCAACACTTTTCTAGATATGTCTCCTTAGGCAAGGGAAACAAAAGCAAAAATAAACTAACTAAAAAGCTTCTGCACAGCAAAGAAAGCCATCAATGAGACAAAAAGATGACCTACGGAATGGGAGAATGTATTTGCAAATGAAAGATCCAATAAGGGGTTATCCAAAATATGTAAATACTTTATAGAACTCAATACCAAAAAAACAATCTGATTAAAGAATGGGCAGTAATTTGTAGCAACATGGACGGAACTCGAGGGTGTTATGCTAAGTGAAATAAGTCAGGCAGAGAAGGACAGATATCATATATTTTCACTCATATGTGGAACAGGAGAAACTTAACAGAGGACCATGGAGGAGGAGAAGGGGAAAAATAGTTAAGGAGAGGGAGGGAGGCAAACCATAAGACACTCTTAAATACTGAGAACAAACTGAGGGTAAGTGAGGGTGGGGGAGAAGGGAAAATCGGTGATGGGCATGGTGGAGGGGACTTGCTTGGATGAGCACTGGGTGTTATATGGAAACCAACTTGACAATCAGCTATAAAAAAATAAATTAAAAAACAATTAAAAAATAAAAAATAACACACAAAAAATTAAAAATAATTAAAAATGGACAATGGATCTGAATAAACATTTTACCAAAGAAGACATACAGATGGTTGAGACAAATGAAAAGATGTTCAACATCACTAGTCATTGGAGAAATTCAAATCAAAACCACAATGAGATATCACTTTATACCAGTTAAAATGGCTAAAATCAAGATTATAAGAAATAACAAGTGTCGACAAGAAAGTGGAGATAAAGGACCCTCTGTGCACTGTTGGGGGGGGGGGATACAAATTGATGCAGCCACTGTGGAAGACAGTATGGAGGTTCCTCAAAAAATTAAAGATAGAAATACCATATGATTCAATAATTCCACCATTGGATATTTACTCAAAGAAAATGAAAACACTAATTCAAAAAGGTATATGTGTCTCTATGTTTATTGCAGCATTATTTACAATAGTCAAGGTATGGAAGCAACCCAAGTCAAATGAATAAAGAAGCGATAGCACACACACACACACACACACAGAGAGAGAGAGAGAGAGAGATTATGTAGCCATAAAAATGGATGAGATTGTGCCAGTTGAGACCACATGGATGGATCCAGAGGGTATTATGCTAAGTAAAATAATTCAGGCTGAGGAAGACAGATATCACATGATTCTATTCATATGTGGAATCTTAAGAAAAAAAACAAATGAATGAACAAACAAAAAGCAGAATCAGATCTATATATACAGAGAACATAAGGGGTGTGGGGGACTGGGCAAAATGGGTGAAGGGGAGTGGGAGATATGGAATGAATATATCCAGTTACAGAATGAACAGGTCACAGGAATGAAAGACACATAATAAGAAATATAGTCAGTGATACTGTAATAGCAACAGAACAGGAAAGATGGTAGCTACACTTGCAGTGAGCACAGCATAATGTATAAACTTGTCAAATCACTAAATTGCACACCTCAAACTGATGTAACACTGGGTCAACTATACTCAAAAAAGTCATTGTCCATTTAATAGAGAATTATATCTAGTATATATAACATTTTTCTTAGATAAGATGAATATTAATTTGAGTCACTGATGGCTTTCAGTCACCCATCTATTTCCAGCATTTAACTCTGCAAAAGAACTACGTAGCCATCTAAAAAAGCTCTCTAGGAGTGTCGCGTTAGTTGACAAGTAAGATGAGGAATAAACCATTTTGTAGCTGAACAAATTAATTAAAATATTTTATAGGATTCCTAAACAAATTTGGGGGGGAAGGAATCAGGAAGATTTTCCCTTTCTCTTTCTCTCTCTCTCTATTTCTCTCTCTCCCCCTCCTCCTTTCCCTCACCCCTCCCGGGCCCCTCAGATTTCCATGATCTCAGCAAAACCACTTAACTGAATAACTATAGCAAAACCAGTTGGACAGATGGAGGCTCGTCACAAAGTAGGTCCACACCCTACTTTCCACTTCTTATAAGATGAAAGCTTTAACTAGCTTGTCAGGACCCAAAAAATCCAAAAAATGGGCTAGAAACAAAAAGGAAAGAAAAAGATTCATTTTTCTTAGAGTGAGTTGTTCAGTAACTCTGAGTCTATATTTTTCATGATACTCATGGTTCCCTTCATCTCTAACCATGCTAATTTTCTAATTTCTTCACCATTGCTACATGATTATATAGCAATTAAATCCTGGCTTAAATTCTTGCAGCAGACAAGTCAGCATTATTTTCAATTTTATAAATTTGCCCTTGTGGATAAGTGATATACAAATATCAGTTTTGTTCATTTGAAACTGTGGTACAGGAACCTAATCTAGAAAATATTATGTGACCACAAGCAAAAACTGCCAAGAGCTAGATCTAGTCCAGCCCTTTGTTTCAATAATTCACTGGAAGGATTTATGAAACTCAGCAAAGCTATTGTACTCACGTTTACAGATTATTACAGCAAAAGGATTCAGTTTAAAACAACAAAAGAAATGGGCACATAGGGCAGAGTCCCAGAAAGACCAGGTGCAAACTCCTAGTTTTCCTCTTCTAATGGTATTACATGGAAAGAGCTTAATTTTCCCAGCAACAATGTGAGTCAACCAGGGAAGTCCGCCCAAGTCTTGAGGTCCAGGGTTTCTACTGGGGAACAAAGACATGCAGCATTCATGCCACCGACCTCACCTACTCAGAATCCAGTACCACCAGAAAGTCAAGTTGATGGCTGCAAGCCCATTATACTAAAATAGGCATTCACCATAAGTCATTATTAGTATAAACTATCTGGAATATCTTAAGGTCATATCAGACAGGAAATGCTAAGAACTCAAAAGTTATTTTCCAGGAGTGGATCAAGGGTCAGTCTGAAGACTTCTGGAATGGTAAAACATAGATTTTTATTAAAGAACACTAAGGGTCTCTGATTCTTCTTTTGTGCTTCTGTATCAATTTCTCTCTATTTCTTGGCTTCTTCTTTTGCTAAAACTGTGTCTTCTAATTCATCTATTCTCCTCTCTGCTTCTTTAATCCGTGCATTGGCAGCCTCCATCTTATTATTCACCTCATTTATAGCCTTCTTTAACTCATCACAGCTATTTCGAAGGTTCTTAATCTTTGTATCAATATCTTCTCTGACAACTTCTATGCTTTTTTCAAGCCCAGCCCATGAATTTCATGATAATCGTTCTAAATTCTTGTTCAGTTATGTTGCTTATGTCTGTTGTGAGCAGTTCTGTCACTGTGATTTCTTCCTGGAATTTCTTTAGAGGAGAGTTCTTTCGTTTCATCTCATTGGCTAGCTTTCTGTCTCTTATCAGTTTTAAAAGCTCTATCTACACTGTGCGCCTGTTAGTATGGCTCTATTAAAGGAGGCTCTTTGTCCAGGGCCTGTCGTTTCAGGAGATATTCTTTTAAAGGTGTCTCTCAGTTTCTCTTGTTGTGCCTGTAATTAATATATTTCCTTACTCAGGGATATTTGAGACTTTCCACTATGTGTGCTTTGGCCTGTTTCTTGAGGTAGCCCTGAAAAGGAAAACAGACAAACACACAGGGAACACAAGCATGCAAACACACTGACAGATCCAGTAAACAAGCAAACCAAAAAGGAAAGGGAAAAAAAGGGATCTGGAAAGAAAAGAAAGGAGAGGAAAGAAAAGAAGAAAAAAAAGCCAAGGGCACAGAGGCAGCCAGAGATAAAGTCTGAGAGGCTAAAACCTGCGGAGGAGAAAGATAAGAATGAGATAAGGGCAAAATATCTGGATGGTAAGAGTTGATCTAATCACAGCAGTGCTTAAATGTTGGTCTTTCCCAGACTCCAGGGGGAAAAGGGAGAAAAGGAGGAAATAGGAAAACAGAAAACAATGGAAAAAATGATAAGAATTAAAAATTAAAAATAATTAGGAAAGAAAAAATTGAAAAAAAAAAAGTTAAAAATAATAGCTCGAAAAGAAGAATCCAGCTCTCCAGCACAGATGGGCGTGGTTCCGAGATAAAGAGAGAGAAATTGATCCAGGAGCACAAAAGGAGAATCAGAGACCTGAGTGATACAATCAAATGGAACAATATCTGCATCATAGGAGTTCCTGAAGAGGAAGAAAGACAAAGGTCGTGAAGGGGTGCTGGACCAAATTATACACGAAAATTTCCCCAATCTGGGGAAAGAGAAAGACATTGAAATTCAAGAGACATATCAAACTCCCCTAAGATGTAGTGTAAACCGACCTTCAGCATGACATATCAGAGTGAAACTGGCAAATATAAAGATAAAGAGAGAATTCTGAAAGCAGCTAGGGATAAAAGGGCCTTTAACATACCAAGGGAAACCTATCAGAGTGGTTACAGACCTATCTACTGAAACCTGGCAGGCCAGGAAGGAATGGCAGGAAATCTTCAATGTGATGAACAGGAAGAATATGCAACCAAGAATTCTTTATCCAGCGAGCCTGTCATTCAAAATAGGAGAGATAAAGGTTTTCCCAAATAAACAAAAGTTGAGAGAATTCATCACCACCAAACCAGCCCTACAAGAAATCCTAAGAGACACTCTATGAGAGAAAGGTAGCAAGGAATATAAGACACCAGAGACATCAATACAAACATGAACCTACAGAGAACACAATGAATGTAAACACACATTTTTCAATAATAACACTGAATGTAAATGGACTGAATGCTCAAGTCAAACGACTCAGGGTAGCAGGATGAATCAAAAACCAAAACCCATCTATTTGCTGTCTACAAGAGACTCACCTTAGACCTGAAGACACCTTCAATTGAAAGTAGGGGGATGGAGAAATATCTATCATGCAACTGGATGCCAAAAGAAAGCTGGAGTAGCCATACTTATATCGGACAAACTGGACTTTAAAGTAAAGGCAGTAACAGAAGATGAAGAAGGACATTATATAATAATTACAGGGTCTCTCCATCAGGAAGAGCTAACAATTATAAACATCTATGCACCAAATTCAGGAGCGCCCAAATACATAAAACAGTTAATCACGAACAGAAGCAATCTTATTGATAAGAATGTGCTAATTGCAGGGGACTTTAATACCCCACTTACAACAATGGATAGGTCAACCAGACAAAAAAATCACTAAAGAAACAATGGACCTGAATGGCACATTGGAACAAATGGAATTAATAGATATATTTAGAACTCTGCATCCTGAAGCTAGGGAATTCACTTCCTTCTCAAGTGCACATGGCACATTCTCCAAGATTGATCACATACTGGGTCATAAAACAGCCCTCCATAAATACAAAAGAATTGAGATTATACCATGCACACTTTCAGCTCACAATGCTATGAAACTTGAACCACAGGAAGAAGTCTGGAAAACTTCCAAAAATGTGGAGGTTAAAAACTACCCTACTGAAGAATTATTGGGCAATCCAGGCAATTAGAGAGGAAATTTAAAAATATATGAAAATGAAAATACAACAATCCAAACTCTCTGGGATGCAGTGAAGGCCGTCCTAAGAGGAAAGTTCATTGCAATCCAGGCCTATTTCAACAAACTAGAAAAAGCACAAACTCAAAACCTAACAGAGCACCCAAGGAAACTAGAAAGGGAGCAGCAAGAGCACCCCAAACCCAGCAAAAGAAGAGAAATAATAAAGATCAGGGCAGAATTAAACAAGATAGAATCCACAAAAACAATTGAACAGGTCAATGAATCCAAAAGTTGGTTTTTTGAAAAAATAAACAAAATTGATAAACCTATAGCTGGGCTGCTCAAAAAGAAAAGAGAGAACACTCAGACAAAACCATGAAAAAAAATGGATCTATTACAACAGATCCCTTGTAAATTCAAGCAATCATCAGAGATTACTATGAAAAATTATATGCCAACAAACTGGACAATCTAGATGAAATGGACAAATTCCTAAATTCACATGCATTACAAAATTCAAACGGGAAGAGATAGACAATCTGAACAAACCCATAATCAGTAAAGAAATCGAATCAGTTATCAAAAATCTCCCAACGAATAAAAGCCCAGCGCTGGATGGATTCCCAGGGAAATTCTACCAGACATTTAAAGTAGTGTTAACACCCATCCTTCTCAAGTTATTCCAAAAAATAGAAATGGAAGGAAGACTTCCAGACTCATTCTACAAAGCACATATCACTTTGATTCCTAAGTCAGACAGAGACCAAACAAAAAAAGAGAACTACAGGCCAATATCCCTAATGAATATGGATGCAAAAATACTCAACAAGATACTAGCAAATTGAATTCAACAGCATATAAAAAGAATTATCCATTATGATCAAGTGGGATTCATTCCTGGGTTACAAGGCTGGTTCAATATTCGCAAATCCATCAATGTGATACATCACATTAACAAAAGAAAAGAAAAAAATCATATGATCCTGTCAATAGATGCAGAAAAAGCATTTCACAAAATACAGCACCCTTTCTTAATAAAAACCCTCGAGAAAGTCAGGATAGAAGGAACTTACTTAAACATCATAAAAGCCATTTATGAAAAGCCCACAGCTAATGTTATCCTCAATGGGGAAAAACTGAGAGCTTTCCCCCTGAAATCAGTGACATGACAGGGATGTCCACTCTCACCACTGTTGTTTAACATAGTGATGGAAGTCCTAGCATCAGCAATAAGACAACAAAAAGAAATAAAAGGCATCAAAATCAGCAAAGAAAAAGTCAAACTTTCCCTTTTCACAGATGACATGATACTCTATATGGAAAACCTGATTGACTCCACCAGAAGCCTTCTAGAACTGATCAATGAATTCAGTAAAGTTGCAGGGTACAAAATCAATGTACAGAAATCGATTGCATTCCTATACACCAATAATAAAGCAGCAGAAAGAAAAATCAAGAAACTGATGCCGTTCACAATTGCACGAAAAGCCATAAATTACCTAGGAATAAACCTAACCAAGGATGTAAAAAACCTGTATGCTGAAAACTATAAAAAAAAAACTTATGGAGGAAATTGAAGAAGACATAAAGAAATGGAAAAGCATTCCATGCTCATGGATCAGAAGAATAAACATTGTGAAAATGTCATTATTACCCAAAGCAATTTACACATTCAATGCAATCCCCATCAAAGTTGTACTAGCATTCTTCTCAAAGCCAGAACAAACTATTTTAAAATTCGTATGGAACCACAAAAAAACCCAAAATAGCCAAAGTAATATTGAAGAAGAAAACCAAAACGGAAGGCATCACAATCCTAGGCTTTAGCCTCTATTACAAAGCTGTCATCATCAAGACAGTATGGTACTGGCACAAAAAACAGACACATAGACCAATGGAATAGAATAGAGAGCCCAGAACTGGACCCACAAGCGTCTGGCCAATTAATCTTTGACAAAACAGGAAAGAGTATACAATGGAAAAAGACAGCCTCTTCAACAGGTGGTGTTGGGAGAGCTGGACAGCAACATGTAAAAGAATGAAATTAGACCACTTTCTTACACTATTCACAAAAATAAACTCAAAATGGATAAAGGACCTGAATGTGAGACAGGAAACCATCAAAACCCTAGAGGAGAAAGCAGGAAATAGCCTCCTTGACCTCAATTGCAGCAATTTCCTACTTGACACATCCCCAAAGGCAAGGGAATCAAGAACAAAAATGAACTATTGGGACCTCATCAAGATAAAAAGCTTCTCCAATGCAAAGGAAATGATCAAAAAACCTAATCGGCAAACAATCAAAAACTAAGGATCAAAAAAAGCAACCGACAGAATGTGAAAAGATAGTGGCAAATGGCATATCAGATAAAGGGCTAGTATCCAAAATCTACAAGGAATTCATCAAACTCCACACCCAAAATACGAATACTCCAGTGAAGAAATGGGCAGAAGACATAAACAGACACTTCTCCAAAGAGGACATCCAGATGGCCTACAGGCACATGAAACAATGC
>PJEM01006668.1:81034-107809 GCA_004023845.1 Helogale parvula | reverse complement strand
TCATTTTGGCCACTCTGACTGGTGTGAGGTGGTATCTCAGTGTGGTTTTGATTTGTGTTTCCCTGATGATGAGTGATGTTGAGCATCGTTTCATGTGCCTGTTGGCCATCTGGATGTCTTCTTTGGAGAAGTGTCTGTTCATGTCTTCTGCCCATTTCTTCACTGGGTTATTTGTTTTGTGGGTGTGTAGTTTGGTGAGAAAAGCAGGGCCACCGTTTTTAAACGGAAAGAACAGGGCTCTTTTTATTTCCACAGATTAATATTGATTGAGTATGAAGTCACCCACCAAACTCAGGGATGACTTCCCAAATGAAGCCCTGGTTATGCTATTTTGCAACATATTTTTGAGATTTTTTTCCATGTTTACATTGTCTCAAAAGCATACAACAGATGTATAAACATAGAATTTAAACATTTTGGAGAGGCGGAGAATGTTGTCTTTAGTGAACGCTTAAGAATGTAATGCATTCTGTTAAATTTATGGTTTCGTAACTTAATTAACTATTAGCAAGTGCTGTGTTGTGGGGAAGCTAAGACCTATAAAATATATTGTTCAATAGTTCTTTATCAGTAATGTAATACTAACGATAATTCCATTACTCATTAAAAACAAAACACAACAACTTGAAAGAGACCTTATAATATCTTCCCAAAAGACATTAACTTTTTATATCTACAACTAATTAGATTGTAATTTTTTCAGTGAAGTTTGTCCTGGTCCTCTTCTGCTGAGAAAGGTCTTTCCTTCCTCTGGTCCTCTCAATGTTCCCACAGTGTTGATTTCTTCCTACACTACAGTTTCTTTGAGTACATGTCCAAGCTTGTCATCTCGGCTGTAAGCATCAGGAAGGCAAAGATTATGTCTTTCTTCTTTGTTATCCCAGTCACTTGCACATGTTAAGTATAAAATAGAAAGTTAGCTGAATAAATAAAAATATAAAGACCTTGATATGAATATTTACTTATTTAATTTTCATTACTTTTTAAATCATATCCTGGATGTAAAATGTAAGTAAAGACTCAAAACTGACACACATGTAACTTATAGCCTCCACTGCCCCTTCTTTCTTTTTTAATGGCACTCAGATTTCACCCTGAGCTTAGATCTCGTCTTTAGTAATGGGTTTGAGTCACTGTGACTCAACTTCTGGTTGCCGGTCAGGGAGAACTCTCCCGTAAAGGAAATCTGGTTAGGCATAAAACCTTCCTCCACCACCTCGTTAGAAGCATTTTTTTTTTTTTTTGCCATTTTGCTTTTTCTTTTTGAAGTTTAATTACTTACTTTGAGAGAGAGAGACCACATGAGAATGAGCACAGGGGTGAGGCAAAGAGAGAGAGGGAGAGAGAATCCCAAGCAGGCTATCAGTACAGAGCCTGATAGGGGCTCTAACTCACAACCATGAGATCATGACTTGAGCCAAAATCAAGAGTCGGATGCTTAATTCACTGAGCCACTAAGGTGACCCTTTTCTGCTGTTTTAAAAAATGAGAAACACAACAGTGTCTTCTCTGTCCTTCTCATCCTGTATGGTGGGGAGTGGCATGATTCATTAATATCTATGCAGGTGCCTTGTCATCAGTCCTGGGTCCCCTTCCTCCTGGTAGGGCCAGGATGTGCTCCTGGTCAGCTCCCAGGAAGACTGCTCTGAACACTGCCTCACGTTCTACTTCTTGTCCTTGGTTACAGCTTTGACTTCAGTGGATCTGGGGGTACAGATGAGACTTCTCAGGACCTTTAGTGAGTGCCACCAAAGAGACTTCTGTACTGGTTCAAAAGGGTGACCACGACTATTCTAACATGTTTTTCAAGATACCCCAGGGTTTCTACTTTTTGGAGGATTGAAGGTAGAGGTGTTTAGTTCCTTTAGCATAACAGTAGGGGCTAAATAAGCAGGTAATGAAGGTTTTCCTTGTCCTTGTTGTCTAGATCACTTTGTTGGACATGCATTTCGGTGGCTGTGCTGTCCTTTTTCTCAATTCACCTATTTCCTTTGCATAGGTTATTCATCTGGTTAGGGTTAAAAATCTTTCAAATTCAGTCCGTCTGCTTGCCTTCCTCCCTTCCTTCCTCCCTCCCTCCCTTCCTCCCTCCCTCCCTTCCTTCCTCCCTCCCTCCCTCCCTCCCTTCCTTCCTCCCTTCCTTCCTCCCTCCCTCCCTCCCTCCCTTCCTCCCTCCCTCCCTTCCTTCCTTCCTTCCTTCCTTCCTTCCTTCCTTCCTTCCTTCCTTCCTTCCTTTCTCTGTTTCTTTCTTTTTCACAAAGGTTTCACAAGGTTTTTGAGTCAGACCCTTTATAATTGTGGCTTAATAGCATACAGGTGAGGATCATAACAGACTAATTCTTTTTCTTCAATCTGTGGAACAGAGATTGCTATGGATTTATGTATGGAGAATTCAATTTGTAGTAAGAAGGTGTGCATTGAGGTTTAGCTGTGTGACCTTGGACATATCCCTTTACCTCTGTGCCTTTCTGGGCCTTAGTATTGTAAATGGAAATAAATCCTGGTCCCTGAGGTTTTGGGAGGATTCAAGGAGAGGGAGTGTATGAAAAGTGCTTTGTAAAGTATATAGTACTATATAAAAGCAAGTTGTTATTAATAGAGGTCTGACTATTCCCAATTGTTTCTGCTTGGTCAGTTAGTTCTGGATGAATAAATTGGAGAGGACAGGAAGGAAGGAAACAACACTGAGCTAGGAGTCGGGTGATCTGGAGTCCCTCCTGGTATTCAGCTCTCAGTCACTGACTTGATGTGACCTTGGCAAAGTCACTTTACCTCATGCACTTCTGTTGCGTCATTGGTAATATGAGGTGGGCTAAGAAATGATGATCTAGACACTCTCTTCCCGTTTAAAAAAGTCAAGCGTGCTTTTTGAGTCTAGCTAATAAAAGATGATTATCTCTTTAGGAGTGTAATGATTTTTGTGTTATTAAATCAGAAGCCTTACCAATTGTGAACCCAAATAATATATTTTGAATATATATTTTTAAGGAATTCTTTTACAGAAAATACCAAAGCTTAATTTCTTTTTAAATTCTTTAAAATTTTTTTTAAACATTTATTTATTTTTGAGATACAGAGAGAGACAGAGCATGAGCAGGGGAGGGGCAGAGAGAGAGGGAGACACAGAATCTGAAGCAGGCTCCAGGCTCTAAGCTGTCAGCACAGAGCTCGATGTAGGGCTCAAACTCACGGACTGCGAGATCATGACCTGGGCTGAAGTCAGATGCCTAACCGACTGAGCCACCCAGGCATCCCTAAAAGTTTTTTAAATGTTTATTTATTTTTGAAAATTAGAAGAGAAAGACCACAGCTGGGAGAGGGGCAGAGAGGGATGGAGACACAGAATCCAAACTAGGTTCTAGGCTCTGAGCTGTCAGCACAAAGCCCGACGTGGGCCTTGAATTCACTAAACCGAGCCACCCCACATTCCACCAAGGCTTAATTTCTTAAGCACCAAAAAGAAACTGATGGAATCTCCTATCCACTGAATGCTTCTATTGTAGTCTGGGAGGAATGTGTATATATAAAGAGGAGGCTAAATATTAACAAGTGAAATTCTGTATGAGAAATCAATTATGTCCACAACGCCTACAGCACATTTTGTGGTGCATGCTCTACTATCTTTACTTATTTGTCCTTCATTCAACCAAAAAAATTATTGAGTACTTGTTAAAAATCTGCACTATGATAAGCACTGTAGATTTGCAAGTAAGATAATCCTATTAGAAAAGATGGTTGATCGGGTGTAGAGAAGAGCATGTGTTAAAAATTATGAGAGATGAAACAAGGTTCCAAGAGTTCAGGATAAGGAAAGATTAATTTTTCTGAGGAGATGGAGGGAAGCTAAAAAATATGGCATTTGTAAAACACTTTGTAGATTATAAATGTTTTCCCATGTACTGTCTGGTTTAAATATCCTACAGACTTTGACAGGTATAGAACAAGATGACATCTTTTGGAAATCAGTGTGAAATTCTCTGAAAGTCCTGAAGCCTAAGCAATGTAGACAAAATACCCGTGATACATGGTTGTAAAAAATTAATGTGGAGAGCTATGATCAAGTCTTTCAAATATTTGAAAGCTTTGCCCAAAGTGATAGGGACAAATTTTATTTTTTTAATTAATTTTTTATTTTTTTAATGTTTATTCTTGAGAGAGAGAGATTGAGAGAGAGAGAGAGAGTGTGGGGTAGGGGCAGAGAGAGGGAGATAAAATCCTAAGCAGGCTCTAGGCTCTGAGCTGTCAACACAGAGCCTGATGCCAGGTGACAATTGTTTTTTTTGAGCATGAATATTATTTTAATAGTCACTCTATTTTAAAATAAGAAGGCTATAAGAGGCTTTCCAACTGATATAATGTGGGTATTTAATTCCATGTACATTTTTAAGGTGAATTTATTTACTATTTGCAGCACATTGGTTTGTGATCACAAAACTAGAAGAAACCTTAGTTCAATTATCCAACTTTACAGATAATGAATAACAACATCATCTGTAACTTTTTTTTAAAAAAAGTTACTTTAACCAGTTATTTAACTGGTCTCCTGACCAGTGTCTTTGCCACCAGACTACAGACCAGAGTCTGTTTAAAATTTTTTTAATGTTTTTATTTATTTTTGAGAGACAGGCAGCATGAGCAGGGGAGAATCAGAGAGAGGAGGAGTCACAGAATCTGAAGACAGGCTCCAGGCTCTGAGCTAGCTGTCAGCGCAGAGCCCGACGTGGGGCTTGAACCCACGAGCCGAGAGATCATGACCTGAGCCGTAGCTGGACTTTTAACCGACTGAGCCACCCAGGCATTCTTCAGAGTCTATTTAAACATCGCAGCAAATAGACCTACATTTGATATGAGAGATTCCTAAAATGGTCTCAGTCTCTGTTTTGCTGTCCACACAGTATTTTTCCATGAATACCTTTTAAAATAATTAATGCTGTGTTCAAAGTTACTAGTAGTGTGTGATGCTACTATTTTGAGAAAGCGTGTAACTCCTTCGTGGTACCATATGCTTTTAATAATGTATCTACTCAAATAGGATGAGTGACTTCCACTCATAAAATGAGGAAATATGGTGCTGAGAAGGCATTCCTTCATCTCTGCCTCATAGTCCATGACAAATCTTTAAAAAATGATATATATCTTTTTATCATGATGCTATAGGAATTTGCTTAGGTTTGTTTTATTGCAAAGTAAAATTCACATTTTATTTTATCTCAGCACATTAAATATAGCAAATCTTAAAGTTCAGTAACTGTGGCTATATTTTATTTTATTTAAAGAAGTATAATGGCCTGGGTTTGTGATTATGATCTTTGGTTATATTCTATATTCTTTGGAGACTGTTAAAGCTTGGGGTCCATTTTGAGACTCTGCAGTTTAGAAGACTCTAGTATAAAGAGAGGAGAGTATGCATATGAAATGAACACTTTAATAACAGGGTAAGGAATTGAAGTTCCTTAACCTGAAAAAGAGAGAGCTCAGGAAATGTGCTAATTACCACTCTTAGCTTCAAAGTGATTTTCTGAGGAGCACTGCTGTTTTCCCCTCCACCCAGAAAGGAGAGATCTGGTTCTATGTTAGTGGTGAGGGGGGAGCACAGCAAGGATTTAGGGTACACTTGCTGCACCTTAGTTCATTACCCAAGACAGGAATTGATGACCATTGAGTTTTAAGTTACCTGTCTTGCGTCTAAGTAAAATGATCTCTCAAGTTACCTTTAAGTTCTCTTGTTACTTTTGGAGCAGAGAGATTCAAACTGATTTCTTCTGCAATAAGAATGATTAGGGACCATGAAATAACTGAATCAAAGGATGTGACCCATCATGCTACGGAGGCGGAACTGATAGTCTAGAAGGAGTGAGTGGTAGACAACTTACAGCAAGGTCTGGCTCTGTTTAGGCCCTTTCATCTCTTTGCTCTTCCAAATACTTGACTTCATTATTTGACGTGTAATGGATTTGGTTGGTCATTACTTAAAATTAAAGTAATAATGGGGATGGAAGGTCAAGATAAATTGGGAAATGCAACTCTTTCCAAGTATTGCAAGTGATGGCTTATTCTGTCAGATCAGTGGCTTTCTGCCAGGGCGGCTAAGGAAGAATAGATTTGTTGATTATAGATGATTAGCAGTTAGAAATTATGGAAGATTTGACATGTGTCCTAGATCATCGTGCTCTTCTCTTACGAGCTAGAAGTAAATGTGTGCACCTCACCACAGTTGAGCAGTTATTACTTGGAATCCTGCATACCCAGCAGTGGTATTAGTATCCCACCAGGTAGAGCTTTCTGAGAGCCATGATTACTACTGACACAGTTCTTTCCTGTGACTTCAAATTGTGAATGAAAGGTAAGGACAAAGAGGTTCAAACCAATTTCCTGTTGTAGAAAGCACCAATATATAACAAAATGGTAACATTGCAAATTTTGTCCAACCCTCATCTGACATTTAAAACCTGAATCCAGGAAAAAAAAAAAGATATGGCTGATACTTGGTGGTAGACAAGGATAAGAAACCAGAAATGAGAAGGGATGAAAAATCATTTGAAAGTTACACATGTGTTATAGGATTTCATGGGGAGATGGTGGTGGCAGGATGTTTTTTTTTAATGTTTATTCATTTATTTTGGAGATAGAGAATGAGCAGGAGTGGGGCCAACAGAGAGAGAGAGAGAGAGAGAGAGAGAGAGAGAGAGAGAGAGAGAGAGAGAGAGAGAGAGAATCCCAAGCAGGCTCCATGCTGTCAGGGCAGAGCCCAATAGGGCTCGAGCTCACGAACCATGAGATCATAATCTGAGCTGAAACCAAGAGTCAGATGCTTAATCAACTGCTACCCAGGTGCCCTAATTTCTTTGATCTCTTGAGAACTATTTTTTTTAATGTTTATTTATTTTGAGAGAGAGGAAGAGAGAAAGCATGAGCTGGGGAATGACAGAGGGAGAGAGAGAGAGAGAGAGAGAGGATCCCAAGCAGACTCCACACTGAGCACAGAGCCCAATGTGGGGCTTGATCTCATGAATCATGAGATCATAACCTGAGATTGATGGCAGTTTTCAAAGAACTCTATAAATCTTGAGAGAGGATGAGGGAAGACATCTCTCTCATGACATGTAATTATCTTTATGGCATTAATATAAAAGACTTTTCCTGAAAGGGACTTATATTTTAAAAGACTGAGAACAGCATGATAAGCACTTGAGAGGCCAAGAAGCTGGTGACTACAACTTGGGTCTTCTCCTTAGCATGTGGTTTTTCTTTATAAAGTGGGAGTGACTATTACCTTTTGGGGAGAAGATGAAAAGGAAGTGATAAGGTCTCTGTTGATATCTGATCATCTTTGGCAATTTTCTAATCCTTTCGAATCTTCAGAGAACCAAAGGTAAATTGAGGAACTGGCAGGAATATTATAATTCATCATTCATGCTCACTATAGGAAAGTAGTCTATCTTTTGGATTAATATTAAACTTCTCATTAAATTTTTGTCTCTTCTATCCTTGCTCTTGGTAGTAAGTAAGCTCTACTGGAGCCAAAGTCTATGTTTAGTGACCCTATGGCCTTCAAGGATAACAACAGCTAATTAATACTCAGTAAATATTTTTGTTGTTATTGCTGTGTATGAAAGCACTGCTATTTTAACTTTTATTATTACAGAAGGTTGGTGTTTGGAAAACACTTAAGAATCTGGTGTAATTCATATATTTTGCAGTGGAGACTGAATGTAGGAAAGAGGACTGTATACATTTATGTATCTATATAGGGGCAGACCATAAACCAAACTTAGCTATGCAAGCTTTGTTTAGCTCCCAGTCCAGATCACTAAATTTTAAAGTAAACAATTTTATTAGAAAAAATCCACAGTTTTTTTTATTAAGATGTAATTGACATATACCATTTGTGTAAGTTTCATGTGAACAACGTAATGATTTTATATTTGTATACACTGTGAAATGATCCCCAAAGTTTAATTACCACTTTCCATACAAGTTACAATTTTTTTCTTGTGAGAAACACATTCAAGATTTACTCTTTTAGCAACTTTCAAATATGCAATATAGTATTATTGACTAAGGTCGCCATGATGTACGTTTTATCCCCATGACTCCTCTCTTAAAACTGGAACTTTGTACCTCTTGACCCCTTTTGTCCATTTTACCCACCCTTCAACCTTCCTCCTCTCTGGCCACTACTAATCTCTTCTCTGTGTTGATGAATTTCGTTTTGTTTTGTTTTTTAGACTTCACATGTAAGTGGAATCATCTAGTATTTGTCTTTCTTCTATCTGATTATTTCACTTCGCATTATACCCTCAGGTCCATCCATGTTGCCACAAGTGGCAAGATTTCATTCGTTTTTTTTTAATGGGTGAGTAGCATTCCATTGTATACATATACCACATTTCTTTATCTTTTCATCCGTTACATTTAGGTTGTTTCCATGCCTTGGCTACTGTAAATAATGCTGTGATGAACATAGTGGTACAGATATCTTTTTGAGTTAGTGTTTTCAATTTCTTTGGATAAATACTCAGAAGTGGAATTGCTGGATCATATGGTAGTTTTACTTTTCGTTTTTTGAGGGACCTCTATATTGTTTTCCATAGTGGCTGCACCAGTTTACACTCCCACCAACAGTACATGAAGGTTCTCTTTTCCCCACATTCTTACCAACATTTATTATTTCTGGTCTTTTTGATAATAGCCATTCTAAGAGGTGTGAGGTGATAACCCATTGTGGTTTTGAGTTGTATTTCCCTGGTGCTTAATGATTTTGAGCATCTTTAAATGCATCTGTCAGACATCTGTATGTCTCCTTTGGAAAAATATCTATTTAGATCCTCTGCCCACTTTTTAAGTAGATTGCATTTTTGTTATTGAATTGTATGAGTTCTTTACATATTTTGGATATTTACCCCTTATTTGATACACTATTTGCAAATATTTCTCCCATTCAGTAGGATGCCTTTTCATTTTGTTGATGATTTTCTTTGTTGTGAAGTTTTTTAGTTTGATGTAGTTCCACTCGTTTATTTTTATTTTTGTTGCCTTTGCTTTTGGAGCCAGATTCCTCCCTCCCAAAACAAAATCATTGCCAAGATTGATGTCAGGGAGTTTACTGTCTATCTTTCCTTCTGGTAGTTTTATGAGTTCAAGTCTTAAAATGAAGTCTTTAATCCATTTTGAGTTAATTTCTGTATATGGTGTCAGATATTAATCTATTTTTTCTTTTTTTTTTCATGTGGCCATCTAGTTTTCCCCACACCGTTTATTCAGGAGATTGTCCTTTCCCCATTGTATATTCTTGCCTCCTTTGTCATAAATCAACTGACCCTATATAGCACGGGTTTGTTTTGGGGCTTTTTGTTCTGTTCCATTGATCTGCGTGTCTGTTTTTATGCAAATACCATACTATTTTGATTACTATGGCTTCTTAATATAGTTTGAAATTAGGAAGCATAATGCTTCCAGCTGTGTTCTTTTTTCTCACAATTGCCTTGGCTGTTCAGGATGCTCTGTGGTTCCACAGAAATTTTAGAATTATTTGTTCTATCTTTGTGAAAAATGTCATTGGAATTTTGATAGGGATTGCATTGAATCTATAGATTGCTTTGGATGATATGGAAATCTTAACAATATTAATTTCTTCAATCCATGGCGTGGAATGTCTTTTCATTTATTTCTGTCTTCTTGAATTTCTTTCATCCCTATCATAGTGTTCAGTATACAGATCTTTCTCCTAAGTCAAACTTATTCCTAGGTATATTATTCTTTTTGATGCAATTGTAAATGAGATTATTTTCTTAATGTGTTTTTCTGATATTTTATGGTTAGTGTTTATAAACACAATGTTTTTTAAATTTAAATTTTAGTTAACATACAATGCAATATTGGTTTCAGGAGTAGATTTCAGTGATTCATCATTTACCTACAATACCCCACGCTCATCAAAAGTGCCTTCCTTAGTATCTGTCACCCACCTAGCCCATTTCCTACCCACCTCCCTCCATCAACCCTCAGTTTGATCTTTATCGTTAAGAGTCTCTTGCAGTTTTGTTTCCTTTTCTTCTCTTTTTAAAATGTTGTTTGTATACTTTGTGGCTTTACTGAATTTGTTTATTAGTTTTAACAGTTTTGTGTGGAGTCTTTAGGGTTTTCTGTATATAAAATCATGTTGTCCACATGATTCCTTTCCAGTTTCTTTTTTTCTTTTCTTTTCTTTTCTTTCTTTTTTTTTTTTTTTTTGCCTAATTGCTGTGGCTAGGACTTCCAATACTATGTTAAGTAGAAGTGTGAGAGTGGGCATCCTTGTCTTGTTCCTGATGTTAGAGAAGAGGCTTTCAGCTTTTCACTGTTGAGTATGATGCTAGCTATGGGTTTGTAACATATGGACTTTATTATGTTCTGTTTTCTCTATATTCACTTCACTGAGAGTTTTTATCATAAATGTTAAATCTTGTCAAAAATTTCTTCTGCATCTATTAAGATAATCATGACTTTTATCCTTTTTTGTTTATGTGATAATATCGCATTGATTTATGAATGTTGAATGATTTTTGCATCTCTGGAATAAATCCCACTTGGTCATGGTGTATGATCCTTTTAATGTATTGTTGAATTCAGTTTACTAATGCTTTGTTGAGAATTTTTGTGTCTATATTCATCAGGGATATTGGTTTGCAATTTTCTTATTTTGTGGTATTCTTGTCTGGTTTTGGTATCAGGATGATGTTGGCCTCATAAAATGAGTTTGGAAGCATTCCTTCCTCTTTGATTTTTGGAAGAGATTGAGAAGGATAGGAGTTAAATCTGAATATTTGGTAGAATTCACCAGTGAAGTTATCTGGTTCTGGACTTTTGTATGTTGGGAGGTTTTAATTACTGGTTCAGTTTCCTCACTAGTAATCAGTTCATTCAGGTTTTCTATTTCTACATAATTCAGTCCTGGAAGATTATATGCTTCTAGGAATTTATCCATTTCTTCTAAGTTGTCCAATATGTTCGCATATAATTACTCATAGTAGTGTCTTGTGATCCCTTGTGTTTTTTGGCATGAATTGTAACCTCTCCTTTTTCATTTGTGATTTTATTTATTTGAGCCTTCTCTCTTTTTTTCCTAGTCTAGTTAAAGCTTTGCCAATTTTATCTTTTAAAGAACTAGCTCTTACTTTCATTGAACTTTCCTATTGTCTTTTTAGTTTTATTTTATTTATTTATGATCTCATATTATTATTTCCTTCCTTCTGCTGACTACGGGGTTCCTTTGTTCATTGTTCTCTTAGAAACAGATTTTAAAGTCAGCTTGTTGATTTGAGATTTTCTTGTTTTTTGAGGTAGGCCTGTATCTCTATGAAATTCCCTTTTAGAACTGCTGATGGTATGTTTGTGTTTCCAGGTACATTTGTCTCATGTTATATATATTTTAAATTTCTCCTTTGATTTCTTTGTTGACTCATCAATTGTTCAGTAACATGTTGCTGAATTTCCACATATTTCTGATTTTTCCAGTTTTCTTCTTATAATTGATTTTTCTAGTTTCATATCATTGTGGTTAGAAAAGATACTTGATATGATTTTAATCCTTTGAAATTTATTGAGACTTGTTTTGTGGCCTAACATATGTTCTATCTTGGGGAATGTTCCATGTGCACTTGAGAAGAATGTGTATTCTGCTGCTTTTGGATAGAATATTCTGTATATGTCTATTAGGTCCTTCTGATCTAATGTGTTGTTTAAGGCCAATGTTTCCTTATTGATTTCTATATGGACGGTCTATCCTTTGTTGCAAGTGCGGTATTAAAATGCCCTATTATAATTGTATTGCTGTCAATTTTTCCATTTTGTCCTATTAATTGATTTATATATGTAGGTGCTCTTATCTTGGGTATATAAATATTTGCAAACGTTATGTCTTCAGATAAATGTTATCATTATGTAATGCCCATCTTTATCTTTTATTTTACAGTCTTTGTTTTCAAGTCTATTTTGTCTGCTATAAGTATAGCTACCCCAGTTTTCTTTTGATTCCCATTTGCTGGAACATTTTTTTTCTATCCCTTCATTTTCAGTCTGTGTATGTTCTTGCATCTGAAGTGAGTCTCCTGCAGGCAGCATATAGATGAGTCTTACCTTTTTTTTTTTTTTAATCCAGTTAGCCATTCTATGACTTCTGATTGGAGACTTTAATCCATTTACACTTAAGTAATTAATGATAGATATGTACTTATTGGCTTTTCATTCATTGTTTTCTGGTTGATTTTGGCTCCTCTCTGTTCTTTTCTTCCTTTCTGGTTCCCCACCCCGTAGTTTGACGACTTTCTTTAGTGCAATGCTTAGATTCCTTTCTCATTAACTTTTTTTAAAAACATTTCTTTATTTTGAGAGACAAGTGAATGGGGAAGGGACAGAGAGGAGGGAGAGAGAGAGAATCCTAAGCAGGTTCTGAGCTGGAACCAAAAGTCAGATGCTTAACCAACTGAGCCACCCAGGTGCCCCTCTCCATTATCTTTTGTATATCTAGGTTTTTGCTTTGTGGTTACTAAGTGGCTCACATATAACCCCTATAAATAAATAAATACGTTATTAGTAAATTAAGTTTGATCATATTTTGAAAACTCTACATTTTTATCCCCTTCATGTTTTCTGTTTTCATGTCACATTTTATACCTTTTTATTTATCCCTTAACCAATTATTAGAGTTATTTTTACTGTTTTTCTCTTTTAACCTTCATATTAGCTTTGTTAAGTGATTAATCCACTGCTTCTACTGTATTTTTACCTTTACCAGGAAGATTTTTACTTTCATATGTATTATTGTTTCTAATTAGAGTCCTTTCTTTGCAGCTTAGAAGAGTCTCTTTAACATTTTTTATAAGGCCAGTTTAGTGGTGATGAACTCCTTTAGCTTTTGTTTCATAGGAAACTATCAGTCTTTCAATTCTGAATGATAACTTGTCTAGTAGAAAATTCTTGATTGGAAGTTTTTCCTTTTTAGCACTTTGATTATATCATCCTACCCATTTCTGGCCTGCAAAAGTTTCTGCTAAAAAACCTGGTGATAATCCTATGGGAATTCCCTTGCATATAACAAGTTTATTTTCTTGCTGCCTTTAAGATTCTCTCTTTAACTTTTCCCATTTTGGTTGTAGAGTGTTTTGGTGTGGATATTTTGCAGTATTTTTATTTGGAACGCTCTGGGTGTCCTGAATCTGGATGTCTGTTTCTGTCCTCAGGTTAGGAAAATTTTCAGTTGTTATTTCTTCAAATAGTTTTTGCCCCTTTTTCTTTTCTCCTTCTGGGACCCCTCTTATGTGAATTTTATTCTATTTGATGTTGTTTCATAGGTCTCTTAAGTTATCTTCACTTTTTAAAATTCTTTTTTCTTTTTGTTGTTCTGTTTGGGTGAGTTCTACCGCCCCTGTCTTCCAGATCACAGACCCTTTTTTCATCCAGTCTACTGTTGAATACCTCCCATGTATTTTTTATTTCAGCTATTGTAGTCTTCATCTCTGTGACTTCTGTTTGGTACTTTCTTCTATTTTCTGTCTTATGGTTGACATTTTTACTGTGTTCATCCATTTTTCTCCTGAGTTTGGTGAGCATCTTTATGGCCATTACTTTGAACTCTTTATCAGGTAAATCCCTTATCTCTGTTTCCTTAGTGTCCCCCTACTCCAGGGTTTGAGCCTGTTCTTTTTTTGGAATGTATTTCTGTTTCCTCATTTTTCTTGACTCTGTATGTTTATTTCTAGGTGTTAGGCACAAACAGCTACTTCAAGTCTTAAAGGAGTCCCTTTGTGTAGAAGATGAAATTTATTTTTCGAACTTGCCCTAGCTGTTGGTTGTCTCTCAAACCTTTGTGAATGTCTAAGTAGCCTGATTTATTCTTAATAGGTCCTAGTTGCTGAAGGTGTGCCAACATCTATCAGTGTTCCAAAGGGAGAGTTCTCAGTCAGCATCTAGTTTTAAGCTGATTGGAAGCTGGACCCTTAGACAGCAGCTTTTACATTATTAAATATACACCATTCTATGGGAACACAATCGTAAAGTCTACTGGCCTCCAGACCAGGCAATATCGAGGTGTCTGCTTGGTGACATTTGTAAAAATCAGGGTTTCCGACAAGTAAATAAGCTCTTCCCCGGTAGGCACTGGCAAGATCTAGCACGCTTAAGGGAGACTGCAAAGATAGTGTTCTCTCATCCTGCATTCCCTACATTCCCCCTGGATATGTGGCAAACCTGAAGCTTGCCCCTTAGGCTGAAGGTCCAGGACAACTAAACAGGCCTTTTGTGTAGGAAGACGGAGTATGTTTCAGTCTGCTGTCTGTATGGTGCCCTGGCATGGCAGCCTGCTGAGAACTACCTCTCAAATTGTTTTAGTTCCATGGGGCCCAGAAACTCAAGCTCCCCTGGCCACCAGCGCCAGGTGCTCAAGGGCTGTCCCCTGTGTGGACTTTGCATGCCTATAGGCTTTGGTGAGGCAATAGGAGAGCTGGGGGCCACCTACCAGCAGGGAACTGGAAAGCACAGGGATGGGGCATGCCCATGAGCTTTAGCAATGCAACATGCTTTCACCAGCATGAACAGGGTAGAGAATGCAAATATGGTGCCCAGCAGCATCTCTGTCCCTGAGAAGAGTCCCAACAGTTTCCTGCCCCTTTGGCAGATTCATTAAGATTAGCAAATGAATCTCCTTCACATATGGTCCAGGCTCTTTTCAAACTGCTACCTCCGTGCTGGGTCCTGGGGTATGTGAGTTTGTGTGCAGAGCCCTTTAAGAGCAGAATCTCAGTTCTCTACAGTCCTTTGAGTGTTCTGGACATAAGCCCTGTTGGTTTTCAAAGCCAGATATTCTGAGGGCTTTTCTCCCTGGTGCAGGTCCCAAGGGTTGGAGTGCATGTTGTGGGTCATGAACCTCTTCCTCCTTAGGGAGAAACTTTGTATTTTTGAGAGACATACCAATGATGGGTCACCATGACAGGATGGTTTTTTGGCAAGACCATGTCTCTGCCTCTCCTAGTGGTCTTGATGTGGCCATTTTATCCTTTGTGGTAGAGGAGCTGTTCAGCTAGTTTTCAAGTCTTTTTGAGAAGGAATTGTTCTGTATGTGGTTGAAGATTTAATATGTCTGCGGGAGGAGGGGAGTTCAGCATCTTCCTATGCTGCCATCTTGAACCACTCCTTCATATATATTGTTGTGATGAGCGACTGCATTCTCTGAGATTCAAGACTTTCGAAACCTTATTACTAATTAATTAGATAATTGATTAAAAGGTTTCTTTGCTCGTTTGCCAATTTTTCTTGAGACCTATAATATGCTAAGTACTGGTCTAAAGAGAAAAGTGAACAAAACCAACAGAATTTCCTGATTTCCTGAGGTTTGTCTTTTGTGATGGGGAGACACTACCAAGTGAGTAAAACATTTAATGTCAGACATTAAAAAGTACTGTGAAAAAAATAAGCAGGAAAGATAGGTAGAGAAATGCTAGGAGACTTTGAAGGGTTTATTCGAATTTGAATTAAGTAGGTCATGGAAGGCCTGAATGAAGAGGTGACATTTGGACAAGGACCTGAATTAGGTAAGGAATAAAGCCAGGCAAGCAAAGGAGCAGCAAATACAAATCCTCTGAGATGGGAATGTGCCTGGCAGGTTTGCTGAGCAGCAAGGAATCCTGTGGAGTCAGTGAAAGAGAGAGTGCTGGAGGTGAAGTTTGGTGAGGCCATAGTACGTGTTCATCCTCATGCCTCATTTCTCCTGACCAGTGGATTCCATCCAGTTTACATCTCAGATGTGCAAGAGGACACCTCTTAGACAATTCGGTCCACCTTTTCCTTTGCATAGGGTGCTTTCTGCCAAAAGTAGTTCCTTGAGACAATTGATATTTGGGTCAATGGGGTTAACAATGAATACTCTGGAATTTTGAGATGAGGCTAGGCATTGACCTGTGAATGCCCTTGTATCCTAGAAATTTGGGACAGTACCACTAATTTCCCCTTAGAAAATATAAGCATCTCTTCTGCTGTTGCAAGAGCCTCACAGTGCTAATGGAAGAGGCAGAAATGTAAGCAAGTTTGCAAGAGGTGAAATCCTGTCTTCACCTGTTTCCAAAAGCAGTGTGAATCCAATGGATTACCTCTGAAGAACTGTTGGAGATCCAGAGCCTGTTTCATTTTTAAGAGAGCTTGTTTTTCCACAAGGTTCCTCAGGTTACTTCAACACACACACACACACACACACACACACACACACACACACACACACACGCACATGCAGAGTAACCTTTGGGGATTCATTGCATTGCTAAATCATGGCATTGGCTTGCTGCCTTCTAAAAAGCTAATCCCACTGCTTCTTTTGGTGGGAGAAGTCAGCCCTCCCGCTGGAACCAACTGCACTGAGAATAAACTGAGAGGTGAGAGGTAGGGGAGTGGGGGGGAGCCCTTAAAAATGGGTTCAGATCTCTGGGGGAGGTGGGGGGGGCAATGACTCCAGGAAATGCTGTACTGAAGCAGACCCAGAGAAAGCACCTATTCCTATTATTGCTAATCATAATAGCATTCCTTAATACATGACACTTCATATAGTATTTCCCTTTCCCTTGTCTCATTCAGTCTCCTACGTAATCTATATGACCATGTTACCAAAATGAGTTCTACAAACCAGCAGATCTGCATCACCCAGGAGCTTGTTAGAGATGCCTCACACAGACCTACAGAGCTAGAATTTGCATTTATTAAGACCCTTAGCCCCGTAAAGCTTCAGAAGTGTTGTTTAAAGCTCCAAAGGACAACCATTTCTCCTGATTACAGTAAGGAAACGGAAGACCAGCATGGCTGGGTGACTGAGGCAAGGTCACCCACTTGAGCAATAGTGAAGGTGGACTCATGGTCAGGCTTTATGACTCCTGATCCAGCAGTATCCCAACTTCAGTCACTTCTCCCTTTGCCATGATCCCTTTGTGACGTACCCGTGATGAACTAGCATTTGAAAGAAAAGCAGCCCTTCCTCCCTGAGTCTGGACTATCACCTTCTCTTATTTTCTTCACCAGCTCTCTTGGGCCCTTTCCTTGTCTGCTTGTTGGTTCTAGAAATGCAAACACCTTGGAAAGCTCTGCAGCGTTGCCCACGTGGAGCCAACCATGAGTGAATCTGATAAGAAGTGCTGGCATCAGTCACTTGCACTGGGCTTCTCTGCAAAAACTTGCCAGCTTCATTAAAAGAAAGGGGTAAAAATTTGGAACAAGACAATGAAGAAAACACAGCTGGAACATTCTGATGAGTCCCGATGGTTTTTTCCCACTCTTGCTCATGGTTATAAGATAACAGATGATGCTTGGTTTAGTAGCACAGAAAAATATCTGTATAAAGTTCTCTTATGATGGGGCACCTGGGTGGCTTGGTTGAGCATCTGACTTTGGCTCAGGTCCTGATCTCACGATTTGTGGGTTCAAGCCCCGTGTTGAGCTTTCTCTCTCTCTCTCTGCTCTCCCTACCCCCACTCATATGCTCACTCTTTCAAAAAGACATGAACATTAAAAAATATAAACAAATAAAAATAAAGTTCTCTTATGTCTGTAGAGAGATTCTCAGCCACAATTCTTCAGGGTTTACTACAGTCTTGAAAATACTAGCGTTCCCATGTTAAGGATATAAAATTATGCCTGGGGGCACCTGGGTGGCTCAGTCAGTTAAGTATCAGGCTCTTGATTTTGTGTCAGGTCATGATCTCATGGTTCGTGGGATTGAGCCCCGTGTTGGGCTCTGTGCTGACGGTGTGGAGCTTACTTGGGATTCTCTCTCTCCTTCCTCTCTGCCCCTCCCCGCATGGGAGGACTCTCTCTCTCTCTCCTTCTCTCTCAAAATAAATAATCATTAAAAAAAAAACCCCTATGCTTAGATGTCCCTTAGATGACACTTAAAAAGTGAGTACTTTATTCTTTGCTGACTTACTGACCTAATAGATAAAACTGAGTCTGGGAGTAAACAGTGCTTTATCTATACAAATCATTCTCTGAGTAAAGAAAAATTCTTACAGAAGTTTAAAGGTGATTCATAGATCCCGAGCTATAATTCTTGAAGTAATTGAAGCTCACTAATCTCAAATTGAATCTTCATATTTTATGAGCTAATTTTTTCAGTGACAAGTGATTTACTTCCTGTGAACCTACTATGTGTGCATGAAGTTCACTGTAGTAGGTGTTGGGAAGGGCTCAGTGATGAATGAGATCCTCTGAGGGCCTGCAGGTTAATGGAATGTACGTATATGTAATAGGATAAATATAATGGGAGATGAAAGGACATTCCTCTTCCCACTCAAAGAATAAAGGCTCAGAGCAGGAGGTGGCATTTGTGTTCTTTCTGGACAGAAGGCGGGCTCTGGGCATTCAGACTCTTCAGAGTAGGGAAAGTCACAGGGTGAGCAGAGATGAGATGAAAATGCTAGGTTTGTATTTGGAACAGCAAATAAACAATGTATTGAATGTGACTTGTTACTGACTAGGTAAGAAGCAGAAGAAATATGCCTTTCTTTTCTTTCAATTAAATCAACCTAAATCTGACTTTGATGCTCCATGCCTGGTGGTAAATTCCTTTTCAGGTCTTACTGCCTTTTCCAGATGGAATCAAGGGCCTCCCTGGGCCTGACAAGCCTCAGACTGTTTGTGGCTGTTGACCACTGGCATGGAGTACTTGTCCTGCCCGAGGCATGCACACTTTCATTGCTATCAAGAGTTCTTCTTGGCTCAGGTTCTCCTTCCCACAGTGCTGCTATTTGCCTCCATCCTGCTCTCCCCTCAGCACTCTCCTCCAAATGTCTTTAGTCCTGAGCAAAAATCCTCTCCCCCCCATCTAGATTTTCTTAGGAGACTCATTTCATAGTCTCCTCAATGGTTTCATTCTTTTCCAAGAGCTAGGACGTTCAGGTAGCTTCTGTTTTCCTCACCAGAAGAAATCCCTGAGTCAAGGAAATATGACTTTAAGTGACCTACTTCAAAGAGCAAAGGAAAAGAAGAAGAACAAATGTAAGTTAATATTTTAATAAACAGCTGCATCATGTTCAGAGTACCTGAGGCGTGAGGCAGTGAAGGACAATGGTGGGGTCACCCTGGAGACTTCAGTGTGGGGAGAGGGAGTGGCAGGGGCATCTTTCACTAACTCAGGTGACTTTTCTAAGGTCATAAGGGCCTACATTTTGGTCTGATCCCAACTTTCCCACCCCTTTCATCATATATGAATTTGCCTCTATCTGTACCTTTCTTCCCTCCTCCTTGCTCAGAACAAGAGTTGACTCTTTTTTCATTCTAAGCTTATCAACCTTTTTACCCTGGGTCCTGGGACCTTCTGTGTCTTGTGGGATGCTGTGTTGGCATCTACTTGTGTCTCTGGTTTTTTATCCTCTCTCTCTGCTGACTTCTCAGCTCATCAACATGTTCAGGTTTATCCTATTTAAAAACAAAATCAACCCATCCAAAGTCCTTCTCTTTACTCTCCACCTCTTTCTAGCTCTTTCCTTAACTCTACTTTCTTCACAAAATCTGATTGTGCCACAGACATGCCTGTAGGACTCAGAGCTTCCTGAGAACAGCCTGTACAGCCTCAGTCTTGGAGACAGATGGGTTCTGCCTCTTAGGGTATATTCTAGAAAAATAGATCATAAGCCTTTATAAGCTTTAAGTTCCATTTCTGAGGCAATAATAGTGAGGCCAACCTTGAAGTACTATTGTCAGGGTTTAGTGAAATGTAGGTAAACTATTAAATATAGCCATTTATACTATAAATACTATTATAAAATATAATAATTATATATGATATGGGAAATAATATATAATAATATAAATAGTATTATAAATACTATTAATATATATTAAATATGAATACAGTTTTTATGTAGGTAATAAACAGTAAAAATATGGCAATATTATTATTGCTCACACATATATATATCCATGTCCTGAACACCTACTGTTCTCTGTCACATCCCTCCAGTTTATTTGGCAAATTCCTGCTCTTCCTCTAGTACTGAGCCCTGTAGTAATACCTGCCCCTATTTCCTTCCCTTCCCTTCCCCTAGTCCATTATGTTCTGCCTATTGTTTCATGGTGCCTAAGAAGTTGTCTTATGTTTGTAGAATCTTCTGCCTCCTTCTCAGACCTCCTCTGGGAGCCCCTTGAGGTCAGAGACTATGGCTTAAATCTCCCATCTCCACAGCCTCATCCAGGACCTGACATGTTGTGAATACTCAAATACTTGGTGCTCATTGAATTTAATTTTAGTTCACATACTTTAACACACACACACACACACACACACAGTATTTACTATGAGGCAAATACGTTAGAAATATTAGTTTCCTAATAACAATACTATGAGGTAGGCCTTATTACCTTCATTCTGTAGATGAGGAAACTGAGTCACAACAGGTTAAGTGACCCAAGGCCACATAACAAGTAAATAGAAGAACTGAGATTTGAACCCAAGCCATACCCCTCATTTGTGTCTAGGTTTAATACTGTCTGCCCTCGGTGGGTATTATATACCTTGTCTGTTGGAAGGATCATCATGGAGACTATGAAAGATATGTGAACTTTGTAAATTACAAAATGTTGAATGCATAAGGGAGCAGGGTTCTTTGATTCCTGTTAAAGTTCTGTATAAAGTACGTCATGATAATGACCAAAAAAAGGGCATTATAAACATAACACTTTATGGAACTGTGAGTTGTCAAAATACTTTTTTACCCTAATTTTAAATTTTTGAAAGAAGAAACTACTATTTGTATTTTCTTTTCCATCAATGAAAAGCAAAAAGTGGAAAATAGTTTAACACATGTCACCTCTGGAGCAGGGTTCCACAGCCATTTTTCTGCAAGGATCCATTCTACTTGTGAGCAGCTGTTGAGAGCAGATGAACTTCCTAAAATGGCCCTGGGGAGAAAAAAGCAAACAGGCAGCTGCTTGACCTTTTTCTAAATGAAAAAAACAAACCCTGATCAGTTGGTCTTGATTGGCATGGGCAGAGTCGAGGAGTCTTTGATCAGTTTTCATAATAAATCACCCGTGATGATTACTCACTGATCACCAACATTATACCACAGAGCTGGTGGGTCTGATGTAGGTTTCCATTTTAGCTCCGTCAGCACGGTCAGCTGTGGACAGGATGTGCTGTGCTGCACCAGTGGTGACCTATGGGGAGAAGCGATCCACAGGGTGTCTCAGTGTTTCTGCAGATGACCTGTATTAGGATTTCCTTGGAAAGGTTGAATCATGCAAGTTTATCGGACTCACCTTGGACCTCCTGATTCGGAATCTCAGGGGGAGGATCCCAAGATGCTGCCTAGAGAGCAAGCACCCCCAAGGTGACTCGTAGAACACACAATTTGAATATTGCTCTCTCGGTCAGTTTGGGCTGCTGTAACACAATACCATAGATTGGGTGGCTCAAATAACAGACATTTATTTCTCATTGTTCTGGAGGCTGGGAAGTCCAGGATCAAGGTGCTAGCAAGAGTTGGTTCCTGTGAGATCCTGCTACCTGGTTTGTGGACAGTCACCTTCCCACTGCATAGCCACGTGGCCTTTCCTTGGTGCAACAGCATAAGAGATAAAGAGATACATGGAGTAGGGCAGGTGGTAGTGGTGGGGGGCAATCCTTCTGTCTTTTTAAATTAAATTATTTTATTTATTTATTTATTTTTTAAATTTATTTATTTTTGAGAGACAGAGAGAGACAGAGCATGAACAGGGGAGGGGCAGAGAGAGAAAGAGGAAGCAGGCTCCAGGCTCTAAGCTAGTGGTCAGCGTAGAACCCGATGCAGGGCTCGAACCCATAAACTGTGAGATCATGACCTGAGTCAAAGTCAGATGCTCAACCAACAGCCACATAGGCACCCCCACCTTTTTTAAAGGGATACAGGCTGTAGACTGTCCATATTTAAATATATATATTTTAAAGTTTTATTTATTTAGTTTTTTTTATAATAGTTTATTGTCAAATTAGTTTCCATATAACACCCAGTGCTTCTCCCCACAAGTGAGTTTTGAAAGTGAGAGAGAAAGAGACAGAGAGAGAAGGGACAGAGGATCCAAAGTCGGCTCCACACTGACATCAGTGAGCCATATGTCAGGCTTCAACTCACGAACCATGAGATCATGACCTGAACTGAAGTCAGATGCTTATGAACTGAGCCATGCAGGTGCCCCCACTTCTGTCTTCTTAAAGGGCACTGATCCAATCATGAGGACCCCACCTTCATGTTTTTATCTAAACCCAAATACCCGCCTAAGGCCCTATCTCCAAATACCATGCCATTGGGGGTTAGGGCTTCAACACTTGAATTTGGGAGGGACACAACCGCTGGAATAGGACTGTGGTCTTTGATAGTCATGGATGATGAAAATGACTCTAGAATGTAATTTGACCTTTTCCCAAAGGAGGCCAGATTCTCTTCTTTTCTTCTAGTGGTGATCAATTAATTGATGTTCGTAACTGCATGGGGGCCTGGAAATTGAGTTTGCCTTAGAACAAAAAGATACTTTTAAATCTATTTTGACTCACTTGTGTCAGTGATTTCAGTTTTGTTCCTTTTGCCGTTAGGAAGGAAAAAAAGAAATGAATTTTATGGATGACCAACATTTGACTTGCTTGAGAATGATAAAAATAAGCCCCGCAGAGTAGTGGTTAAAGAGATGATGTATTAGGCAGGACTTTCGTCAATCCCTGAATGATGGCTGCTGCCCCCTAGAATTTTTTTTTCAAACTTTGTAACAGCTGCTTAATATAGCAGGGGAATGTTTCTTTTTAAAGCCCTGTTAGGAGGTGCTAGTGCAGATAAATGTGTCCTCTTTGACATCTCGAAGCCATTTTCATGTCATTCATCACACCAAGATAACCATGATGTGATAAGAGGGTGGCAGCAGCTGATCTCTTGTGATCATGTAACACTTAGGACCTGCTGCTGCCAGAGCACAGCACCAACTGTATGTCAGAGAGCACTGTAGGTGTTTGGGCTCCACTCATTTGTCCAAGGATATATGCAAATTATAATTATTGTCCAACAGGTCCATTCACATGCAACACTGCGAGTTCTGATACTAACCACCTGCAGTTTACATCGATTCCACAGGTTAAGGGCGCAGTCTCCAACAAGACTGTCTTGGGGTTCCCCAGGACGCCTTTGCTTCTAACCAATTGGATACAAGTTCAGAGGGTCTTCCTATGATCCCTCTTCAGATTAGATAATTTGTTAGCACAACTTACAGAATTTAGGAAAGTATTTGTTTTCAGATTATAGTTATATTATAAAGGATATCAGTCAGGATCAAATGAAGAGACACATAAGACTAGGTCTGAGAGGGGCCCAAACATGGAGCTTCCTTCCAGTCTTTCTATGGGATCAGAAACGCCACCCTCTTGGCATATTGGTATGTTCTCCAGTGAACACCTGAGCTGAAGTGTCCAGAGTTTTTAATTAGGGTTTCATTACTTTGGCATGATTGATTGAACCAGTGATGCTGTGGGTGACTTGTTCTCCAGCTTTCCACTCCTCTTGAACTGTAGCTCCAAGTCCCAGCCCTCTAATTACATAGTTGCTCTTTCTGGCACAGCCCAGCCCCAGTCACGAGTTATTGCCTTAGCTTAAACTCAGGTGTGGTTCAAGGGTCCACCATGAATAAGAAAGGCATTCTTATCATTTGGAAAATTCCAGGGGTTTAGCACCTCCATGTGAGGAACCCAGTGCAAAGACCAGACACATTCTTTACCATACAATATGTTAATTTCCATAAAATTATGTTTTAGATGAAATAAGTCTCATCCAGTAGAACCTCATCCATTGTTGAGGGAAGAATGAAACCTAGAGCTGAGTCCCAACCTCTTCCTTGAACGATGAGGAAACAAGTCCTGAGCTGGAAGACATCGTCCAAGCCTGTAACTAGTAAAACAGTAGAGGTGGAACTGAAATCTGTCCAATTTGGGTTGTCTTACTCCAGAGCCAGAGATTTGAAACCAGGATGGGCAATGCCTTATAAGATCTACATTTACGTGAGAAAAAAAAGGGGGGGATTGGAAGGAGATGGAGGAAAGAAAACACACGTGTTGGGGTGCGCTCAAACGTGTGTGTTAAGGAGCTTGTAGTAGAGGATGTTGGACATTTGCTGTTAACCCTGCTTGCTCCAGGCTGCCCTGGTTCATCAAGGGCTTTCTAGACCACTGCTGGGGGAATCCCTGAAACATAAAGCTTGGGGTGTGTGTCACCATTTCTCCTGACCTAGCGAAAGCTCGTTATAAAAAAAGAAATCAAGACCCTGGCTTTTGGCTTTGTTCTGCTTCTTGATCAGCTCATGAGAAGATGGTGGGAAACAGTCCTATTTCCCACTGTCTAAACCCCTCCATTTTATGAAAAGATTGGGAGAGGAGTAGCATCACATTCTCATGCTGTTAGAATGTCTATGAAACAGTCTGAGATTTCCCCCCTGGTACAAATCAAAAGAAATGTAAAGAAAACTTGAGATCATCATATCATGACCCAAGGCATGCCCCTTTTCTTCCTTTCTAGCCTTAGGGATGGGGCTCACCAGATGGTATTCATGATGCCAACTAGCTTGTATAGTGAGCCTATGATTAGTGACCATTGCTCCCTGTATCCCTATAGAGTTACTTGCTTCAGCTACAAGGAGGATTTGTATAATGCTTGGGAAAGACAACAAAAACAAACAAAAACATGTTTTTCAGCGAGCTGGCATTTTTCCTTCTTCATGCACTTCCTTTTGTCCTTACTAAGTCTTTTTGGTCAAGGAGTAGCTTTTAACAGTAGGTGTCCTCTGCTTCTAGACCTTGTATTTTGGGGGCAAGGGACAGGGGAGATGAAGATTTCTATTTAGCCTTTTTCTCTTGAAGATGTCATCTGCTCCTGGTCTTTGATGCCTCCTCTATTCTTGTGACTTATGTGTCTCTAGTCCAGAACTTTCTCCCCAACTTCAGACCCAAAGCACCTCAAACTGTACTGGATCTGTGGAGTTCCTTATTTTCTCCCTGATCACTCTCCTGCCCATTTTTTCAACTTCCAAAATGGGACCACAATCTATGGGAAACTTAGAATTGTCCTCAGGAGCTCCCACCCTCACTGACCTCATGCACCCCTTTCTTAGCTCTAGTTTATTTTAAAAATTGTTTCATTATTAAAAATTCATTTTTAATTTTATTTATTTTAATTTATTTAACTAATAATTTTATTAGTTAAAATTTTTAAAAATTTAACGTTTATTCATTTTTGAGAGAGAGATGGAGCTCAAGTGGGGGAGGGGCAGAGAGAGAGGGAGACAGAATCCAAAGCAGGCTCCAGGCTCCAAGCTGTCAGCACAGAGTCCAATGTGGAGCTCAAACCCATGAGAACATGACCTGAGCCAAAATTAGGTGCTTAACCAACTGAACCACCCAGGTGCCCCTTTTTTCTCTAGTTTAAATCATGGTATCTCTCTGGTTCTACTGTCTCTGTTCAGACACTCATTACCCCTTACGTTGTCTTCTGAAACGGATACCTCATTGCCCTGTCTTCTTCTGACAGTGCTCTTCTCACCTCTCCCGTTTACAACAAAACACAGATTCTATGGTCTGGTTTATATTGAGCTTAGTGGCACACACTCAGGAATGGCACTGGATGAATAAATGAATGGAATGTTTGCAAGTGCACTCCTCAGCTGACTACATTATTGCACAGAAGATCTACTTGAGGACTTAGTCAGCTGAGCCCAGCACTAGGCCCTCATTAAATATCTTCATGCAAATAAATGATTAGGCCTAATTTAGAGCAGACTCTAAGTCTTCCCATTCTGTGATCCTGGTCACTCCTGAGCCTGGTCCTTAGAGATAAGGTCACTTTTAAAATTATTATTATTATTGGTCTAGCATGAAACTACCTGGTAAATGGTAGGTGCTTTTTTATTTTTTGTAGACTGAGTGAATGCAAGAATACATCTCCTCATGTACTTGAGAGCTAGGAGACCCTCAGAGGAAAGTTAAAAGATTCCATCCACTTATAAATATAGAAGCTAGGGTTAAAGGGAGGGAAGCAAGTCACATTGTGAACCTGAGCTTGTCTGGCTGGGCTGTTCAGATGCCTCTCACGTCCCCTATTGGGTTTCCTGCTGTGCAATCACTGGTCTTTTCAGTGCTTGGCTTTTCTTCTGTCTGCACCAGAGCACACCTCAAAGTCTAACCTCTTTGACTCTCTCCATGTAATGACCTGAATCACCCCTCCAATGAACCTCTTCTTCATTTTCCTTTCCGACCCTTCCTCCCAGCCTGCTCCCTTGCCTGAGTCCATTTGGGGTTGTAGCGACCCCCCCTCCCCCAGCTCCGTTACCTCTTTCAACCTGGGCCCTGGGTGGAGTCTCCTGTTCCTTTCGTACTGCATCCTTCTGTGGCTTCTCAGTTTTGATTTACACCTGGATGTGGCAAGACTCTTCCAATCATTACCCCCTTCCTCCAATTCTTTGTTCAAAAGATTTGGAGCCATGATGCTCACTTCCAGATGTTGCTGAGGGCTATATGAAATCTCTCCCCTGCCAAATCTCTGTGTGTGCCTTTTTTTTTTAATGTTTTATTTATTTTTGATACAGAGAGAGACAGAGCATGAGAGGGGGAGGGACAGAGAGAGAAGGAGACACAGAACCGGAAGCAGGCTCCAGGCTCTGAGCTAGCTGTCAGCACAGAGCCTGATGCGGGGCTCGAACCCACGGACGTGAGATCTGACCTGAGCCGAAGTCGGAGGCTTAACCGACTGAGCCACCCAG
>PJEM01006668.1:51005-80934 GCA_004023845.1 Helogale parvula | reverse complement strand
TGTGTGTGCCTTTAAAAACTGCTTTCTTAACAATGATGGAATAGAACACACGGGGCAACCGAATTTTTTTTCTATTGACAGAAAAAGCCCACAGTATGGAAATCTTTGGCTACATAGGAGCCAAATAAAAGGTTTGCTTTTGTTATTTCCATCTTTTAAAAAATGGTGTTTTAGTAGCACAAGTGCACCTGACGGCAAAGGGAATGATACAGAGAGTTTTATTCTCCTCCAGTTCGGGAAGAATTACTGTCTCCTGGGCCCCCACCTCTCTGCCTCCAAAGCCCTACTGCCTATTCAGCTGCACCCCACAGTATTGCACAGCTGCATGGAGAAGCCACACAAAGCATCTATGAAGGTTTGGAAGCTTCAGTACAATATGATGTTTGGCCTGTAGTTTTGATCCCTGGGTGAGGTGGTCCAAGCAGCGTGGAGTTGATGAGGGTTGGGGCTTTCCGGGATGAGAAGGAAATCTCTCTTTATGACCGAAATGTTGAGCTGAACCGCTTATCTTTTGGGTCAAGTCCAAGTCTTCTGCTTATCTTCCCACACCCCATGTTGCACACTCACACTCCAGCCTCACCAGATGCTCACATTAGCCGTGCGAGCCCGATCTGCCATGCTTCCTGTATTCCTGCCACATGCAACGTTACGCCCCTGGGATGCTTCTTATGTATCTACTTTCTTTTTTACTTAAAATACTTATTATTCTCCAAAGTTGGGAACTAGAGCAGTGCTTCTCAGAAGTGTGGGCCCCAATCTTGCAACATTAGCCTCACCCTAGAACTTATGAAGAGTGCATATGTCGGACCCCAGCCCAGACCTCCTGAATCAGAAACTCGAGGGTGAGGCCTAGCAGCCCATGTTTCAGGCAGCCCTCCAGGAGGGTTCTCGAGCATACTTGAGTTTAAGAACCAGGGCTCTCTGTTGAATTCCAGGTCCTCCTCGTCCCCCTGTGAGCAGTGTAAAAGGTTCTGTGATAGTGGATATAGGAAACTGAGACTGCACTGGCTTTCAGGAAGGCCCTGCATTCTGCATTTCGTGTGTTGATGGAGAAAATCTTACTAAACTTAAGGACATATGGTGGGGCTTTGGGGAAATTTCATGCGTGTCTCCACTTTGAGTTTTGCACATATATTATCCGAGAGGAAAAGAGGGAGGTTTAAGATTTGCACACAACTATAAGGCAGAACACTCAAATGATCTACGAGGCACTGGGAAAGTTAAGTACAGGGAGAGGGTGTTTCTTGGTGAGGGTATAGGGACACAGATGAGTCACCCAGCATCAATCATAAAATGCAGGGGACAAGAAGACAAAGATGGAGAGAAGTGTAGTCCCCGACCTCAGAAAGCTCACAGAGGTAAAGATACAACTATGTTTGGGGGTGTCAGGGCCATAGCCAGCTCAGGTGGCGGTGAAAAGTGTGAGCTCTGCAGTCAGCGTGGAGACACCTTCTGCATCTGCTGTTTGTTTACCCTCTCCGTGAATGTGAGCGATTGGCTTTACCAGTCTGTCTTTGCCTCAGTTCCCTCATCCTTAAAGTAGGAATAATAAAAGGATGTACTGCACAGAATTGTGAAGATTAGCACACAATAGAGGAAAACATTTGAGACACTTAGCCTGGTGCCTAGTAAGGGCCTCGTAGATGTTAGTTACGATTTTGTCATTAAGTACTTAGATAGCAACTTGTATACAGTACACCCAGAAGAAAGTGCTCTAGCATAGCTATACTTAAGATGTTTTGCTATTGGGAGGGTAGATCTAGAAAGCATTTTGACAGTAAGCCTGGCTGGCGCAGTAGAATTAGTTCATATTGGTCAAGAATATAGTGTTAGGAGTTAATCTGGAAGTGATTCTGGTGTCTCTTCTTCAGTGAATGAAGTCTCAGTCAGTCTACACCACGCTATGGGCTTGCGCAGCCTAATTCAGAACTCTATGGCCAGGCAGGCCACTTAGGGTACGTCCTCGGTGGAAGTCAGAAAACCTGCCAGAATCCGTCTTTGGCATCATCCGCAGTTCTCTGGACAGGGCAGCTTGCCTTAAATAACAGAGAGTGCGGTCACATTGCATCTCTACTGGTCTGCTCGGGCGCAGACCAAGTGGCTTTTTTTCAATTTACGAATGTAGAGTTGCCTATTCTTTGTAGTCATTTGCATCTTCCTGTTGAAAGAAAAAGACTGAAGTAGCCAATAAAATAGAGAATATTACTCATAGTGAATCAATTGGAAATTCAGGTCTAAGCGAAGGGGATTTTCTCTATGTATATATACAAAACACCCTAGGCCAGAGCTCAGAGTACATCAGTTCATGTCCTACAGTTACCTGGTACAACATCTAGAGCTTCTCGCTGGCCTGGCCTTCTGTAGGGGTGACATAAGGAATGGGGAAGAGGGGTGAAGTCATCTCAGCTCTGAAGTTCACAAGTTATGATAAATGCTGAATTCAGGTTTACCTATAGAGCTGGGCTCAGTCAACTCTGTGTGGGAACTGAGGGAATTTGGTGTTGATTGTCTAGAAGGTCACAGTTGGAAAGGTGAGGAAGGAATGAGGCCACTGTTGGCTTGCCATCTTTTGTTTTTTGTAATTTTTTATTTTTATAGTTTTATTATTTTTTGTTATTTTTTTGTATTTTTTTGTAATTTTTAATGTTTTTAATGTTTATTTTATTTATTTAATGTTTTAATGTTTATTTTGTTTTTCTGAGAAAGAGAGAGAGAGAGAGAGAGAGAGAGAGAAAATAAGTGGGGGAGGGGCCGAGAGAGAGGAAGACACAGGGGTGGCTTCCAAAGCTGGCTCCAGGCTCTGAACTCTCAGCACAGAGCCCAACGTAGGGCTCAAACTCACGAGCTGTGAGATCATGACCTGAGCCGAAGTTGGACACTTAACTGACTGAGCCACCCAGGTGCCCCCGCATGCTGTCTTAATGTCTGTGTCAGAGTAATGGACTTTTCATATTGTCCAAGTCAAGCCATCTCCATAGCACATATTTGGGTTGAGGCCCGGAAGAGAGCCTGTCATTACAGAATGAGCAAATCTAGACTGCAGACCAGCGGCTGATTACACACTGGAGAAACGATGTGTCTGTCCCTAACACATTACACTAGTTTGCTAGGGCTGTTCTAACAAAGTTCAACAAACTGAGTGATTTGATCAACAGAAATTGATCATTTCATTGTTCTGGAGGCTAGAAGTCCAAGGTCAAGGTATCAGCAGGGTTGGTACCTTGTGAGGGAAAATCTTTTCCTTGCTTCTCTCCCAACTCCTGTTGCTTCTTCCTTGTTCCTTGGCAAGAGGAAGCCTCTCTCTGTCTCTCTCTTCATCTTCACATGGTGATTTCCCGGCATACATGTCTGTCTTCAAATCTCCCCCTTTTATAAGGACACCCATCATAGAGGATTAGGACCCATCTTCATGGCTTCATTTGAACTTGACTTGACTCTGTAAAGACCCTAAATATGGTTATATTGTAAGGTACTGGGTATTAAGATTTCAACATACACATTTTTGGGAATATGATGCAACTCACAGTCACATATAATGAATCCACTCTAATTCAGTGCCGTACACAGTTACTTGAGAGAGCTGTGACCATGAAAGCCTGAAGGACAAAGCCAGATCTACCTCCGATTGGAAATTTGACTTAGACACATAAACTCTGAGGCCTCCTCCCTTCTGGGAAGAGAGGGCTTGCTGTTCTCTCAGATTTCTTTCATCTCTAGTCTTCTAGGACTCTGCACCTCTTTCTCCAAAGTTCTCCTGTCCAGTCTAGGAAGTCTCATGTTGGTTAATAGCATCATGTGTACTCTTTAGGCTTATAGTGGTGTGAGCTGTGTCAGGGTCTGACCCAATGGAGAATTCCAATCACTTACCACAACAGGGGAGGAAGAACTGATTCATGCTTTTATTTGGACTGTCAAGACTTCTAGTTTTGTGCATGTATGCTGGGTGTCTTCATTATCCTCTAGCTCCCCGTATGAGCAGGCCTTGTCAAGAGTGTAACCTCTCCAGTCTGATATTACCTAGAATATATCAACCTGAAGGGGCCTGGCCACCAGAGGTGGTGTCTTGGGTTTGGGACCCTATGGAAGTATGGACACTGCTGGATCTTACCACATCTTCACAACCAGTGTGAGTGGTGAGCCGCACTGCACAGACCTAGGTTGTTCTCACTGATCTGCTTAGCCATTCTTTTTTTTTTTTTTCTGTGTATTTATTATTGGGACAGAGAGAAACAGAGCATGAGTGGGGGAGGGACAGAGAGAGAGGGAGACACAGAATCTGAAGCAGGCTCTAGGCTCCGAGCTGTCAGCACAGAGCCTGATGTGGGGCTTGAACCCCCAAACTGTGAGATCATGACTGTGCCGAAGTTGGATGCTTAACCAACTGAGCCACCCAGGTGCCCCTCCTACTTAGCTATTCTTGAGTGCCTTGTAAGGTAATTCCTTCTGGGGAAGGCTGAATTTCACACATTTTAGTAACCTATATTTCTATGCACATATGAACTTTGAACTCATTATATTTTAGTGTTGTGTTTGCATACTTTATCAGAGCATTAATTTTCGAGTATTCTAGTTTACTATCTGTGTGTCTTGGGCAAAGCACTTTGCCTCTCTGAGCATCAGATTCCTCATCTATAAAATAGGCATAAAAACCTCCATTCTGTTGCCTTCTTAGGATTATGGAAATGAATCAGGTGAAATGGTAGGTAATGAGCAAAGGACTTCATAGATAGACTGACTACATAGGTCCCTATTCATACCTTTTGTCTTCGGATGGTAATTCATAGCGTCTCCTTCTAGTCTCAGAAATGTCTGAGTTTGCATAATAAATTATATGATCACCTCAGAAAACAATGAATACAATAATTAAAGGCTTATCATTCATGTCACTATATAGATTATCTTAAATCTTAGGTTCTTACATAGTCTCACTTAAAAAAAGTTAGGGACTCTTTCCTTTGCTCACTTTGAAGGACAGGATAGCCATGTGAATCTGAGCTCTACACACCCATGCCCATTCACATCATCGATGTCATGGGCCATTATGCAGTCCAAGTGGGTGCTGCTGATGCTTCGTCCCGGGAACTGTTCCATCCCCACCGGTGTCAGGCTTTGGTCACTCATCTGATCTCCCCCCACCCCCAGCACTTACTCTATCCCTGGGACTGGCTACAGGGTGATACCAAGTTCTCTAGCTCAGCCTCTCCTGTCTGCTCCCAAAGACAAGCCCTCAGGCCCTGTCCATTTGGAGGATAAAAACACTGATCACACTGGTAGACAGATGGTGACAGAAAGAATAAAAACATAGGAAGTCTGCAAAGCTTAAGAAAGACTATGTGTTCCTCCAAAGTCTTTGTTGTATATTTCTCTACTCCCTTGCTGTGACAGTAACTGCAAACCTATGTAGGCTTCTGTCCTCTGCGTTTAGGCCTGAGGCTCAAACATACCACTCTCTCCCTTTCTTTAGAGTCCATTTTCTCTTCTTTAGGAAAAAAGCACACCTCCACTAAAATCTTGTACCTCACCTAACGCTGAATAACAGCTTAGGGCCTTTCCTTGAATGAACATTTGTATTATCTGAGGATTTACAGACTGGAGACTACTCATTTAACTGGGACTTTTATTCATCTACTGAATTTTTTAAATTACTAGTAGCCCTGAAAGTTTTAGCAGTGGAAAGCAATTTAGGGATTACAAAATCAACTGTGCTCCATCCCCTTTTGCACAGGTGAATAAAATGGACACCCAGAGATTAGTAACTGTCTTTTAATCACAGAGTAGCCCTCAAGCTAGGTCTCCAGACTCGTGATTTCTTTTTTTTTTTTAATTTTTTTCAGCATTTATTTTTAAAGGAAGAGACACAGAGACAGAGCTTGAATGGGGAGGGGCAGAGACAGAGGGAGACACAGAATACAAAGCAGGCTCCAGGCTCTGAGCTGTCAGCATTGTGCCTGATGTGGGGCTTGAACCCACAAACTGTAAGGTCATGACCAGAGCCAAAGTTGGATGCCCAATTGACTGAGCCACCCAGGCGCCCCCAGATTTCTAACTAACATACTATTCACAGTCATTTATTTATTGTTTTATTTTTACATAATGTATTGGGTGTAATAAGTGTTCACCCATGAATAATGAAATATGGGTGGATTTTGTAGTTTCTTTTTTTTACTTAAAATTTTTTTAAATGCTTTTTCATTTTTGAGATAGAAAGTATGAGTGGAGGAGGGGCAGAGAGAGAGGGAGACACAGAATCCAAAGCTGTCAACACAGAGCCCGACGCGGGGCTCAAACCCACAAGCAGTAAGATCATGAAATCGGATGCTTAACCAACTGAGCCACCCAGGGACCCCAAATTGTATAGTTTCTATATGTGTATTGCAATTGCTGAGCCTCTTCCTTCTGTGGATTACATTGGCCAGATTTTGGCATCAGCACTTCTAGGATTCATGGTGTTTTGATTATTTATAAAGCAACCGACCACAGTCAATGGAATGTAATGATTTGTCATGAGGACAATAACCACCACTTGGGTTGTTCTAGGGATGAGGTGAGATAGGGTAGGGTACCAAGAAGCTTCAACATGGATATGAGCCTTCAGGGCTGCAAAGCTGCATGTCAGAGTGACAACTTCGTGAGAAAACCTAGTTATGAAATAACCCAACATTGACATTGAAATGAGTTGGATTCAAGGCCTGGCTGATTTGGAAAGGTCTCTCAGTGTAGCCTTCGTGAACATAGGAGGTCTATTGTAATTCTGTGTAATAGTGTTCTTTGCACTTTTCTTGCTGGCACCAGAGGCTTCTTTGCTGTTGTCCCTTTCTGGGATTCCTCAAGGCAACCTGCTGGTACAGACATATAACCTGTAGAAGGTAAATCAGTGATGACTACACCTCCTCATGCTTAGGAGACACAGGGAGGTGAGTCATCTGGATTTACTCATTTCAGGGATAAACACTACCCTTTGAATCCTCAATTTCCTACTGAGGCCTGGTTCAAGCATCACCTTTGCCCAGCCAGAGCCTTCAACTTGAAGTGATCACTCATTATGCTAAAGCACAACAACTGCACCTCTAAGCGTGCCTCTTCTGGTCTTTTATATTGTGCTCTAATCTGTGCCTTATTTTTTTTTCTGTATCTCCCAGTGTGCTTTGCCCAGAATCTGACACATAGAAGAAGCTCATGAACTGTGTCCTGAAATGGAGTTGAGAAGGGGAGACAGGGAGAGGGGACTCAGTGGATCAGAGCCAGCCCTTTATCTTATAGAATACTTCCAACTCTTCTTGTTGGTGCCATGTGCCAAAGGTTCTAAACTTCATCTTTGTACCTGAGCTGCATATTTCCATGGCCTTGATGGATTCCTTGGCAGCACAGAAGCTCAACAGCTGAAACATTTTTGGAAATTCAAACAAATGGGTGAATAAAGGGGACTAAGAGAAGCCCACACAGTTTTCTCCTTCCATGCTCTATTTCTTTTAAAGAAGTCTGTTTGTGTTATCACTTCAACAGTTTGGTAAATAACTGTGCCTTCTCACTGATCTGTCCTCTTGTGCTTGAATGGTAACATGTGATGATTAGTCATGGGGAAAAGCTGTATGCATCTTCCAAGCTGCTTGATGATATGTATGCAGGAGTTTGAGGTAAATAGACATGAGTGCAAGCTCTGAGTGACAATTTTAGTATGTGTTCATTGACTTGGAATTTTCAGGGTTGTTCGTATCAAACTTAAAAAAATGTTCTGACACTGCAGTGATTTTCTTTTTCTTTTTTGGAGCAGGAAAATCTTATTTTTCAATAACTTTTATTAAAAAATCCAAGGGCACCTGGGTGGCTCAGTTGGCTAAGTGTCTGACTTTGGCTCAGGTCATGATCTCATGGTTTGTGGGTTTGAGCCCCGCATCGGGCTCTGTGCTGACAGCTCAGAGCCTGGAGCCTGCTTTGGATTCTGTGTCTCCTCCTCTCTCTGTCTCTCCCCTGCTTGTGCTCTGACTCTCTCTCTCTCTCTCTCTCTCTCTCTCTCTCTCTCTCTCTCTCTCTCTCTCTCTCTCAAAAATAAATAAACATTAACAAAAATCCAGAGTTGTTCTCAAAGTAGTTGGGTAGGAGGTATTGGAGGGGCTTGTCTTTATCATTTCCCACCCTAGCCCAAGCCCTTTGCACACAGTTATCTGGCTCAGAACACAGAAAACCTCCATATTTCCCATCCCATTCAGACTATGGACTGAATGTCAAGAAAGGTCAATTCTAGTCCTGGCTTGGCCATTAACTTGCTGTAACACTGAGTAAGCAAAGCTCTCTTCCTAGGTCTCGGTTTCTTCATTGGTGAAATAGAAGAATTTGTCTCTATGAACTCCTTGCTAGGGGAACCTCAGGGTTGATTTCATTTTAGTCCAGTTTATAATGAAAAGTTATCTTCCTTTAACTTAAAATCACATGACATTTTAGCCCTCGGTGTGGGCTTATATAGCTTTAGATTTCTTAGGCTGTTCTGGAATTTTACTTCTTTTTGTCGACCAAGAGGCACAAGATGCTTTGCTGAATGCCTTCACTTCATAGCAGCCTTCAGCTTCTCACCTAACTAGAGCACTTCCAGTTTATAAAGGGCTATCCCATTCATCCTTCCTGTGACCTTTATAGAAAGAATGCAAGCGGTAGGGAGGGTATCTCATGCCTATCTTACAGTAAGGGAAAAGGCTAAATAACCCAACTGGCTCCAAGTCATGCAGCTGATAAGTGATGATGAATATTTCTACCTACTCATCCAGAGCCTCTACTGTTTATTGGGTCAGCTTCTGACTACTGGGAAACCGGGGCTAGAGAATATAAGCAATCTATGACATTTCAATAGAAAGCCCCACAATTTTTTTGTCTTTAATAATTGACTTCTGTGGGTCCTTTTTTTCCAAACCCAGATGCAATAACAAATGGAGAGCATAATCTCTAAGAAGTCTCCTAACTCTTCATCTCTCCACTTCTGTCTTGTCCAGTACATCGACTCCCCAACCAAAGAGATTTTTTTTTGAAGCACAAAAATAATCACACCACTCTCCAACAATCTTCTTGGTGTTTTCCTACCATCTTCTTGGAAGCTCTGTAGGGTCGTCTAAATTCTTGCTCTTAGTATGTTAAACCATTTCCTTCCCTCCCATTATTTCCATGCTCTCCAGTTATTTGTTCAAAACTGACTTTCACACTCATGATGTTCCAGTTTTCATGCTAGGATGAAGATGACAGCTGGTAAGTGGAGTAGATCTCAATGATGTCCTGAGAAAACCATCTAGAGTCTAGCTAGCCAAATGTCACACATTTGACACAGATCAACTCAGTTTGCCTTCCCATTTCATACATCCCCCCTCCACCTGGCAAACATCTGCTCATCTACAGAACTCAATCTCTATCACCTCTAGTAAGCCTTTCCCTGAGTCTCAAGGAGAATTAAACTAAACTTCCTTTTGGCCCCATTACACTCTGGATATAGGTCCATGATAGCACTAATAACACTCTAACCATATTCGTTGGTGTATTAGACCACGGATGCCTTGAAAGTAGGAAACTCAATAAACATTTATTTAGTGCCTTAACAGTTTTGTGAGTCAACGTAATGCACAATCAATAAACCTCCGCCTGGGAACTCTCATCCATTTACTCTGCTTATATTATTTTTAGAAAGGTTTATCTGCCTGTAGATAGATCCTAATATATTATCCTTTGTGTTAGATCATATATTAGATCATTTGCCATTTCAGTAAAATATGCTGAGACTCTTGACTGATGCCATTGGCTTAAGTTAACTGTCAGAGAATCACAGAAGGTGGCAGCTAATGGATGGGTGAACCAGACGGAGCCTTATGTACGCTACAGCCATTTACACTCTACAGAAACCTTTCCGTTGCAGACATATAGAGGAGGAAATCGTTAGATATGGGCTATGTTTGTCACCAAATTAGGTTATTTTAGATCATCTGCCGTTATCTTGCAATTTCAACTTGACTAAAAAAATGCAGGATTTATTTTTAGGGTTTTAAAAATTTCAGATTTAGAGAAAATAGCATGCCTAAGCAAAAGACGAAAGGCTGAAAATGCCAAGATAACAAACTAAACATTTAATTGTTTTCAGGATTCTTTAGAAGCTGTTGTTGTTAGCACATATGATTTAATGAATCTGTAAAATCCTACCTATCTTCATTTTCCAAAGTATAATGGAAAACTGGTAACAAGTAAAGATATCATTTCTGCTTGATATTGAAACCGATGCTGTGAATTTCTGCGTTTCTAATAGATGTTTTATTCTAAATTCAGCCTCTTCTGCGTTCACTTGAGAGAGAACTTTTTCTCTCCAGACCCAGCCTCCAAGCCTCCTTCGCCTTAACCCTACCCATCTCTAAATGCATCTATATCGCGTTAGCACTTGTGGTACTTTTTGGAATTCTATTCGTTTCTGCTAGTTTGTGTGTTCGATGCGTTTGCCTTCTGTCTTGTTTTCATGCCTATTCAATCAATTTTTCACACTCCACCAGAGTGAGATGTATCATCCACCCATCTGTCTGTCTCTCTGTCTTCTCTTATTCTCAAACTAAATTATGTCACATTCCACCCCCTGCACTTATCTTGTAAAACTAATCAAGATTTATAATCCTATATTTAAATAGTGTCTGTATTTGATTTATTTAACTCCTGGCTAGACTGTCAGGTACTTGTGAGAAGGGATCCTGTCTTTTCTGTTCACTATTGCTAGCCCAGTGCCGAGATAACCACCTGGCAAGTCTGTTGCTCATTTAAAACAGGAAGTGCTCACGGTCAGTGCTACTCCATTGGTACTCCTTGTCTCACTTAAAGCACACTGATTTTATTGGGGTTATACAATCTCTTGGTCTTATTAGACTGTCTTTTTTATGCCTCATGATGGATTTATTTGGTTGGCAGAAAATGAATTAGTAAGGTATGGTACAATGAGAAGGACGTTGGGTTCACTTCCAAGTTCTAACGACTTCCTTTTCCACAGATCTTGAGAAAAGTGGAGGCAGACAGTGTGTTGTTAAGCATGTTAGTCTCCATGTTCATACTCTCGGGATTTGCTCTCTCACCCATTAGTGGCAGGACGTTGAGCAGCTCGCGTGGCCATTCTGACCCTCAGAAACGTCCTATCTAATGTGGGGGGTAGGGTTACATGTCAGTGTAATTGGTTATATAATGCAGGTGAAATGCTAGGCCAGTTAATACAGAGCACAGAAAAGTGGTTATTGTTACCCTTATTGTAGGATCTATGTGGACGGGGGGAAATGAAATCCTTGCAAACAAGCTGGAAGGTTTTTTTCTTTAGCGTCTCTCCTGCCAAAATATATATTGATTGCAACTGGAAGGAAACCACAGCGAGAGGGAAAATGATGCTGAGTGGGAGTCAGAGCCTGTTTAATATTCTGATAGCTTGAATATGTTTCTTTATGTTTTATAATAATAATAAAGTAGTTTTGGAGTGACTTCTCTGACACGAGAGGCTGCTCAATCAGGAAGGCTGTGAATTGCTGAAAGGCCACCTTCAGGGAGATGACCAATCAGGGACCAATGGGATTGGACCAGTGTGTTTGGCTGAAGGTGCTCTGCTGCTTAAGGCTTTACAGTCAGGTGGCCTGTGAAGCACAAGAGAACTAGCCAGCTGTCGGCCTTGGACTTCATTTCTTGAGAGCCTAGTATGTGCTGCACTCAGTAGGAGGCACTCTGACGAAAGTATTACTTTTGACCTATAGAACATTTAGGAAAACTGATTCTTGAAGTGGTGATATGACATTCTCTAAGATACAGCTCTGATCAGGTCTTCCAATTCTAAATCCAGGGCCCTTTTCATTGTGTAGACCCTACCCCTACACCCTGCTGTGTGTAATTGTTTTAGTAACTATGTTTACAAAGTACTTCCACCCAGATTACCTACCTTGATTGCTTATCTGGCCTCAACCTGTCCAAGGCCTGCTCCTGGATTGTGTATAACATGCCTGAAAAGCACACTGCATGAGCACCAGCACTCTGGAACTGTCTCCTTCACCAATGAGCTTTGCTACCTAAAGCCCTGAAGGAGGTTTGCCTCTAGTCTAGTTATTTGGTAGAAAAGTCTGGAGCAGATAAGTTTCCTGAGAACCAGGTCTCCTAAGGATCTTTGGAGATAAAACCATTTGATTAAAAGCTGTAATTATTACTTACTGCCTCAAGTAGTAGCTAAAACTGTGACTCTAAAATAGGAGAAGGGAAAACACTGGTAGAAATGTGGCCCAATCATTTAATCGTCTGACTCTTGGTTTCAGCTCAGGTCATGATCGCATGGTTTGTAGGTTCAAGCTCCATATCAGGCTCTATCTGACAGCATGGAGTCTGCTTGGAATTCTCTCGCTCCCTCTCTCTGCACCTCCCCTGCTTGCTCTCTCTCGCTCTCTCTTAAAATAAACAAATAAACATTAAAAAGAAAATGTTTACAGTAAAAGTTTGATCCTAATCTCTAGTGAAAATGATACTTGGAGACAAAGGAGGAGGTAGCATTATTGGTGGAAGTTCCAGCTTTTGGCATCGAATCTGTACAGACATGGACAGAATTTGCACTGTCTTTAAAAGAGTCTGAGCACACCAAGTCTCCTCTTTGTGGGGGACGCAAGTCATCTTGCTCTCGAAAATGAATGCCTAGAAAGTCAGAAAAGGAATGGGCAGTACTTTAATCTAAGCAGCTTTCAGGTAAGTCTGTGGGGAAGATCATTGTACAGTGTTAATTAATGGGATGGCTAATGTAGTTATTGAAGTTATTGGAGGCTGTTAATTTGGATTTTACAGCAATTCAGATTTATGAAAACAAATCTGTAATAAATTGAATAGCAGAAATAAGCTAACGGGGGAATCCTTGGCCTATCCAGGCAGAGCTTCCTTATAATAAGATTTCACCTTTGGTGGATGAAGGTAACATCCCTTTGAGGATATTTTATTACAAGGTAATTGTGATTTTCTTTTGAGGTCAGTTGCTATTGTTCCCAGGAGGATGACCTTGGGGCTACTTCTTTGATCTTTCCTTTCCTTCCTTTATACCATTCCTTCCAGATTCATCTAGGAGTGATGGTAAGAAGGCTGTGGAATATGGAGTGAGGAATGAGGAAGCCTACTCAGATGGAGATTAGTGAAAGGGGTTTTTCAGTAGGGGTGGGGATGAGTTGGGGTGAGAGAACATTCTGAAGTAGCATTTTTGCTACTCAGTGTTAAGTAGTAGACATCAAATGGGGCAAGCTTGATGTTCAGTCACTTGCCCATATGCATACAGTTTGTAAAATTGTAAAGCCATGGTTTGAACTGGACCTGTCTGGCTTGAAGGCAGAGGACCCAAGGAATTGCTGGGCCTGGATCCTGTTGGTTCTCGATAGCAGGAGGCTCCTTCGAATGTCAACCATTGTTTTATTTGCCAGGTTGATTACATTTTGTCTGGAACATGATAATCACAGACACTTGTTGGTCTTCAACTCAGGAACTGTTTCTTTATTTAATTGATTGTTGCTTCTATTCCATTAGATAAGATTTGTTCTTTAGGGATACAAATTATTTGTAGAGGTAAATCTATAGCCTTTGTCTCTGTATTTATGATCTTCTCTCCATAACTGTTCATATTTTTCTGACTTGGGGCAGAATTTCTTCTTTATAGCAATGATTTAATTTTTTATAGTGCCAGTTTCATTCTTTTCCATTTCCAGTGTGGAATTAATTTGTCTTTTGCTCCTTTGCTATTCTCAGCCAGGTTCCTTAATAATTCCAGACTGAATATCTCTAAGATATCTTTTAATCTCATCCATCTTCCCTTGTTCTAGCAAACCCATTATTTCACATATTTATCTGAAAACACAGAACAGATATTCCCAGGTTTTTTCTCTTCTCTTTTTTTAAATTATGGTTTCCTTCACCTTCAGAGTATCCAGTTGTATTTACAGTATGGGTCACACCTGTGCTGTTTTTGTTGTTGTTTTGGCTCCCGTTAAGCACGGGTTCAACACTGGACTTTCCCAAAATTTAACCTCCCATGTTCTTCCTTATCCCCTAATAATTTCCATGTGAATGTAACAGATTCTGTCTCTCAGAATTATGTTAGAGACTTTTTGATGTGCAAAACTGTTCACTAAGTTTTAGGAGATCTATTAGTAAGTAAGGCTCTGCCTAAATAAGAAAGGACCTTCCATTTCCAATGCACAAATATTAGTCAAGTTTTTCCAGAACCAACAAGATATATATTGGCTGACATGATTATGAAGGCCAAGAAGTTCTGTGATTAAAGCTGAGTATTATTCAGTCTGAGTCTGAAGGCCTGAGAACGTGGAGCCAGATTGTTGGGGAGGAAGATGGATGTCTCAACTCAAGCAAAGAGCAAATTCACTCTTCTGACTTTTTGTTACATGCAGGCCCTCTAAGGATTGGATGATACCCATCTACATTGCTCAATCTAATGATTCAAATGCCAGTCTCTTTCAGAAACACTCTCATAGACACAGCCAGCAAGAAGTTTTGCCAGGTGTCTGGGAATCCCTTAGCCCAGTCAAGCAAACACACAGAGTTAACCATCACAGCCTGTTCTGTGGCTATGAAATATTAACTTTTCCCCCCGTGAGTAATCTGAAACAATTTCTAGTTCTTATTGTTCCAGAAATGGAGTATACAACTGTCAAAATTCTTCCTGTCTTCCCCAGTGCCCACCATCAACTTTACATTTCTTCCTTCCTTGGCCTTTCTGCACCACAGAGCATTACCACCTTCAAATTTTTATGTCATAGACCCCACTCATGCTGTATTAGGAAACGGATGGATATCACAGGAGAGATGAAATCATCTTGGATAGCGTAGTGAACCATTTTCTTGTTGTATGAGTGGAGAGGTGGATGTCTTACTTCTGATTTCTGCATCTGTGAAATGAGGGCACACAGCAGGAGGAAGTCAGGGCCTCTGCTGGTTTTCAAGCTCCATGTAGGCACCTCGGTTGGGGATGAGACCACATGCCTATGTTATACAGATGAGTATCAATTGCTCTCAGATACTGAAAAATGGTTGCTAGATGTTAGTTTTTATTGCTATTGTGATGTCGGGTCATATCTTTTGTGGGTCTTTTTGTGTGTGTGTATTTTAATACACAAAAATGGAGAGAGAAAATTAAGTGCCCTACGAATCAACACTTCATTCCTGTGATACCTCATTAATGTATTACCAGACTTACCTTTCATACCTATAATTTTCTGGAGTTCCTTAAGAAGAGAAGGTATCTGTTTCTTAGCTCTTGTTTTGGTATCAGTGGAAATGTAGTGTTAGCAGGTGAATCTAACACTCTTTTGGCAATTTTCAAATCTAATTCATCCTTCCTATGGCCCACTCAAGGCACATTGTGAAGCAGTTCCCCATCCTGGCTAGACTACCAATCCCTAGAAGACAAGGGCCAAGTATGACTTCTCTGTGCATCCTAAACACTTGGCAAAAAGCTTAGCACCTGAGCTTTTAGAATGCACTAAATTATGGTTCCTAAGGGCAAGTGCAGAGACCTATTTAGATTTCAAGGGGAAATAGAGCCACCTATTCAATCACTGTATCATCAGCCCCTAATTGGATAACTATTTTGAGAGGTAGCCAGTGAGTTTTTTGATCATCTTAACTGTGGTGGTAATTTCATACTAAATCTCCCTCTGGAGACATAAATTATTTTCATTGGAAAGTGAAGTTACATTACACCACGATTTAAGAGAAAAGCAGAATTCCTCTCTCTTCTCAAGCTAACCTTTTTTTCCAAATAAGCCAGTGGCCTGCTTCCTAGGGCAGAGCTAATGCACTCTAAGATTTCTGGTAGTTAACATACTCCAAACTGTTCTGCTCTGTTCTCCATGATGATCTGAGTGCAAAGTATGCAGCTTGCTCAGCTTTACAAAGCCATGGTGGAACATAATAGAACTGCTGGTGGCAGCATTTGGGTACCCAAGGGGATGTTCTTGCAAACCAGCAGCTGATGTTGAGTTGACAGAGGTCAGTAGCAAGCCGTAGAGGCAGTGCAGCACTCTTACATGCCAAGTTCTAGGTACCCGGCCACTGGGAGTTTCAGAACCAGTTTTCAGCCTGACAAAGTATCTGGCTATTTTGTTGATATAAAACTATACAGGAAATCTTTTCAAATGTGATATTTTATAAAAACAACAGACTGATTATTTAGTAGATTCATCACGGTTTTATTTATTTTTTATTTTTTTTATTTTTTTGATCTTCAAGAATCACTGATGTGTCTCATTGAATTTTGTCCTGGTTAAACCACACGGCACCTCTAGATGGCATCTGTGGTGGCAAAGTGCTGATAAGGGTTCTTTCCATTCTCCAAAAGAGTCTTGGTGGAGGGAAAAAGTCCCCAGTGGTCTTGCGGGCCTTGCTGGAGAAAAAGTTTCCCTAGAGTAAAACAACTTCGTATTCTCTTGCTCCTTTATTTGTTTTGGGAATCTTATTAGTGTTTTGATAATTTTTCAAATTGAAAGTAAGAGCTGCATGTATAAAAACTTAAGACATGGTTTTTCTATGAAATGTGTTCCTACTAATGAATGTGGGTTTAAGTGTTAGCAGACTAATACTTAGTGTGGTAGAAACATTGCATATAATACAGCCAAGAGTAGGATTTTCTAAATCAGAATGATTAAAATGTCCATTATTGTATACCTCATGAGTCTGAAGATCACAGATACAACAAACTCAGCTGGCTGGAGCCCAGCTGGAAACCAGGAAATAAAGCCAAAAGGAATCTAGAAGAGATAAAGTTGATACCTTGAAGCTTATGTGTTCTCAGTCCCTCTTCCCTCCCTACCCTCCACACTGATGCACACTCGGGGAGATTCTTTTCAGATTTTATTATTTTAATTGTAGATATGTTTCTAGTAGAGCTAGTGATCTATCTTTTCATCCACAGAAGACGAGAAGCATCTGAAAGCAGAGATACTGGCTATAATTAAAAAGAGGCAATTATGAGTCGGCTAGAAGAGGCAGAGAAAGAAAAATGATAAAAACCAGGCAGAAAAGCTCTAAGAGCATTGGGTCCAATCAAGTGAGGAGACAGGAAACCCTGTACATTTCATTAGATGCAGAGGACACAGCAGCACGGGACAGTGTCAATGTTCACTGTAACCATTCTGACAGGTCAAGGAAGGATTAAATTATGTTCAATACAGTGTGCCTAATAAAGAACGGAAATGTACAGTGCATCTCAAGAAGCATTCTGTGCAAGAAAGTCAACGTTTTTGTGAACTTAAATGGGGGAAGCCTCCCTCTCAACTTACTAGAGGACGTTGGTATCCAGAATAGCAACCATTTCATGACTATACACTTAGCTTCCTGGGGTTGGTATGCACTGAGATCCTTTGTTATTTATAAATTCTGTGACCTTGGGCATGAGATTTTATCTCTCATAGCTTTAGAGTTCTTTTCTGTAAAATGATTGTAATAACATTTACCCCTCAGGAGTGTTCCATAGATTCAATAAGATTTTTTTTTTTTGGCACTGTATCTCCCCAAAAATGTGTATTTAAAAATTGTGGCTTTTACTTACTTCCAGCCTTCTGTGAACAAGGCCATACGTTGGAGCGGAGTAGTACCAAGGACTGCAGACCATGCACTATGTTTTTATGATTCTACACTTAGGTTAGATGTCTTCTTAGTGAATACTCTGAAAAATATTACATGAGCTAAACACATCAACGCTGGGAATATTACACCATAACCTTGAAGTAGCTGTATTTGGGGCAGGATGATCCTTTGTTGGGGTGGGAGTTGCCCTGTGCATTGTGGGATGGCTGGGGAGCAATATCCCCAGCCTCTGCCCACTAGATGCCAGCAGTACCTTCCCCCACCGCGCTGTGACAACCAAAAAGGGCTCAAGAGACATTGTGAAATGCACCTTCAGGACAAAACCACGTTGGCTGAGAACTACTGGACTAAAGAAACAGATGTATTAGTATCAAGCACAGAGTTTTAAACTGCAATTCCAGGTAAACACTGAGGGTTGTTAAATTCTCGTTTTCTTGGTGCTGAGGCGTTGGGGACACATATCTACTTTGTTGCAGATACCGAGATGTGTATCATTTCCTTTATGAGTTAGCTGTTCTTTAGTGACAATTAAAGAAGAGAGAGAAAGGATGGAGTGGAACAGTGTGTCTTGCGGTGTTTGTTGAGAACGAGGCTCCCAGGTGAACTTCAATCACTGATTGTATGGATGGCTTTAAATTAATCAACATGCATTTAATGAGCATGTACCCCTCCCCCCACTTTTAGGTCCTGTGCCAGATATTGCAAAGGAAAGAAACATTTTTTTCTAAGCCAGTTGGAAAAGGGAATTTCTTATGCGATGTGTAACATTTCTTTTCGAGTTCCCTGTGTCTGGAGGCTGGTGGTGGCAGCCCCTCCAGTTCCAAACAGCATGCCTTCCCCTCTGGCTCCGTTAATCCTTTGCTCTCATGTCCTTGTTCCTTAATTCACCTCTCCACTCTCCACCCCTGCTGCATAATTATGCAGGGCTCCAGACATCATCATCTTCTTTCTGGCATGACTCAGACTCCTGATCAAGTTCCATTTCTGGTCGCCTCATTTAGGGAAAATTATCTGCTTCTTTTAGCCCACATTAGTGTGGAACACTGGCCCATCTATTACTCAGTTGGTCTTTAATTCTAAAACGCAATCATAATCAAATTTTTATGGCTCCCTATTCTGTCCATGTTTGGGGGATTCATCAACTATGACTCCATTCATTATTACCAGTGGCAGGAGATCTGAAATTATAGTGAGTTACATGAAATAGAATTAATTTTCTCTTAACATCCAAGTCAAGAGGTAAGCATCCCAAAGCTGGTAGGATTGGTATTATGATGGCGCCAGTCTCTCAGTTTTCCTCCATACTTCTGCTCTGCCATTCGTATTGTGTCACTTTCACTCTCAAGTTTGTGTCATGGTCAAAAGACATCCGTCTATTGTAGCTCCAACCATCACATTTGAGTTTTATGCAGAGAGATGGAGAAAGAGAAGGGCAAAGAGAGGGCCAGCCAACAGAATACTTTCTTTTTCTCCAAAGTCTCTCTTAAAAATGTTTTGTTAAGGGGCCCCTGGGTGGCTCAGTCGGTTAAGCATCCGGCTTTGGCTCAGGTCCTGATCTCATGGTTCGTGGGTTCGAGCCTCGCGTCAGGCTCTGTGCTGACAGCTAGCTCAGAGCCTGGGGCCTGTTTCAGATTCTGTAGCTCCCTCTCTCTCTGACCCTCCCCTGCTAGCACTGTCTTTCTCTGTCTCTCAAAAATAAATAAAAAGCGTTAAAAAATTTAAAAAATGTTTTCTTTAAATTTTAAAACCTGTCTACAAAGGGGCAGCTGCGATATGTAGCTGGGCCCATTGCTGCGGCCAATGATACAGAGACTGTGTTACTAAGGAGGAAGTGAAGTAGATAATTTGCAGGGAGCATACATCTCTGTCACACAAAGAATTTTGAGAGGAATTCCTATCAGATGTTATATACATGACACATGAGGTAAGACTTCAATAAGATGTTTCATATTCTGCATAGCAGATATTTCTTATCACATTAATACTGAGTTATTATTCTTAACATGGTTTCTTTGTGCTTAAGTATAGAGCAGGAAGGATTTTTATTTTATCGTTGCTTCAGGAAATGAAGTGGAAAACTATAACATTATTCTGAAAAGTGAAAGATGTGGTCAAGCAGTTCAGTTGACAATTCCACTGATTTGTTAGAAGTGGCTAATTAGCTGTGGGCTTTTCTATACAGCTAGAGTGTATCAGTGAAGCATCATGAGGATATTATTTGTTTGGTATATATGAAAATCATGAACAATTCTGACATTCGAGGGGAGATTAGTACTCAGGTCTGTTAAACTGTGATGTAGTATGGTATGGGAGAAAGCATGGGCTGTGCTCAACAATCCTCTATTCTGCTCTAATTGAGCCATTTCCTGGCTCTGTCATTCTAAGGTTCTATTTTCCACTTATAAATTTTTTTTAAATGTTTACTTATATTAGAGAGAGAGAGAGAGAGACAGAAACAGAGACAGAGAGAGACAGAGAGACAGAGAGACAGAGAGAACAGGGGGAGGGGCAGAGAAAGACAGAGACAGAATGTGAAGCAGGCTCCAGGATCTGAGTTAGCACAGAGCCCAATGCGGGGCTCCAACTCATGAACTGTGAGATCAAGAACTGAGACAAAGTCCACCACCCAAGTGACTGAGCCACCCAGATGCCCCTCCATTTTCTATTTATAAAATGGGGCTAATAGCCTTTTGCCTTCCTATTATTTGTCTCATCCTTTCTCAAAGATGTATTAAATACCCACCTATGTCAAAACACTGTGGTAGGACAGAGGTGTTTTGAGCCCTAAATAAAATATCATGTTTCAAAGCATTCAAAATGCTGTTGGGCTGCTAGGGTTGATTTTCTTCTTTAGATCCAGATCAGATTATAGTCATTCTTGGCCACAAAGAAACTATTTTTCTAAAAGTATCCTAATAGCATTCAATTACCTCAAAAAGAATTCTTCTCTCCTGTGTGATATTGGGTTAGTGTATTACCCATTAATACTAGTTAAGGAGGACCTGGGGAACTCAACCAGATAACCTAGATCTACCCCCTACCCTCTTACTTGCCCCCCAGACTTGCACAGCACATGTCCTTTGTGCTCACTTCTAAATCTAAAATCCACAAGTGGCATACCTTACTCTTTGTGTTTATGCAGTGGCAAAATCCTGAGATCCTTCACATATTTGCTATACAACCGTCAGGATCTATAAAGTCAGGGTGCCACCATCACTTAAGAAGTCCCACACGAGGAATGGATATTGGAAAGCAAAGAGTTTTATTTATTTATCTATTCATTCTGGTTTAATGAAAATTTGATCCATTGTCTTTTTCTTAATTAGAAATGATTTGCATCAAGGTTTTCTTACAGAGCATACAGGAACTAATTAGAATATTTTTAATAATACAGATCTGCGCTGTGTTCCCGGAAGGCCACAGAGCTCTGTAAAAGACAGAAATAATTCACTGTTTGGTCTGTATTGTGTGAGAGGAGATCTTATCTGGGGGAGGGAAATGGTGGCATTTTTGCCCGGCTTTGTGAGGTTTTGATGGGTGTCAATTGTTGAGCACTCCGGGAAGAAACTCCTCAGGTAGGGAATAGGAGAATTCCTGGGGGTGATTACGGAAAAGTGAGAGGATTTTGTGAGCATTTTAAAGAACCAGAATGTAAAGTTCTTGAAAACAAGAATAGCAACTATTGCCTATCCACACATCTAGCCTAATCATGCTGATAATGGAGACCTTGGTGATCAGTGATCAAATTGGATTAAAACCAGTTCTAAGCCAAACCAAAAGGAAAACAGGTGTGCCTGCCTTTTCCTCTTATGATACTTTATTGTGACTTGGGTGTTTCTTAAAGAGTGCTTCACAGTTTCCATTTGTGAGCCATTTGAAATATAGTATTATAAACTAGCTACCATTAAGTCTTATGCCACAAAAGAAGTTTATTCTCCCTGGGATGCCGTAGATGGCATCTACTCAAATGAACCACAGATGGTTACATCTCCCTTCCAACAGTTCTGAGTGGTGGTTCTGCACCTCCACATAAATTCCTAGCTCATTCCCAAGCCAGTCCGTTTTCCCTTTGACCAGCAGACCTACTCCCCATCACGTGCACACAAAAAGTTAGTCTGCAGATTCAGAAGGTGGGCCAGCTGCCTTTGGGACTAGTACTGGTGTTTTACAGTGAGAGATAGACATCACACTGGCAAAATAAATCGTTTAAGGCTGTGGTTTTCAAACATGAGCAGATGGCAGAATCACCTATGGCTCCTGTTCAAACATTGAGTGGTAGGCTCCACCCCTGGAGTTTTTAATTTGGTAGGTTTGTGACTGGGGCCTGAGAATTTGCATTTCTCAGAGTTGCCAGGGGATGTCAAGGCTGCTGATGTAGAGATCACTCATTAAGAGCCATTCTTTATGGATATTATAACCCCAAGCACTGCAGAGCTGGTCTGGTTTTCTCTCAACAAAGCTGGTGCCCACTCAGTCTTCCTCCTGACATACTGACCAAAAGAACTACCTCCCAGGATGAGTCTTGCCCTCTCCATCCATCAGAGCTGTCACTCACGCTGTGCTTTTCACATTGCAATGCCTCCCCTTCGTGTGTCCACTTATTGAATGAAATACTCACTCTTCAAGGTCCAGCTAAATGCCAGAGGCTGTCTCTGACTCTCATAAACAGCATGCGTTGTTATGTACTCTCATGGATCCCCACTTACATCTTTATGAGGCACATATAACATCTGCCCACATCATCTAGTTACACTCACCCATTTTAGTCTCTCCTGTAAGTGTAAGGGCTGGAAGTCCAGGAGGAGAGGGTTTGAGTGGGATTCGGTTTTCCCTGGCATCTAGCAGAGTGTCTGGCATAGAGTATGTGCCTGGCGAATATTTCTTGAATGAATAATAAGTCTTTTAATCCTTTTTCTTCTCACTTAGCAGCATCTTCTGCATGAATAGTGTGACTGGAGGGAGAGAGAGCATTAATACAGAATGAAATTGAATTTGAAATCTAGAAACTGGTGATGGAATCGAAGCTGTGCATTTATTAGTAGCCTGACCGCAGGCAGTACGCTGAACCTTTCTGAACTTTGGTTCCATTCTCAGTCCAGTGCCAAGAAGCCGAACTCTCAGAGATGCCTTGGGGGGATAAATGAGACCCTGAATCTGAATGCTTGGGCCAACTGTAAATCCTATAAATGTGAACATGATGCTAACTGCTTAAAGTTTTTTTTTTTAATGTAAAACAAAAGAATATCTATCTTCCAAAATGACCCAAAGGATCAGTGGGTTCAACACACTTTGTGTAATGATAATGTACCAGACTCCATGTTCTATTGGCCAGTATTAAATGTGTTGCCTATATGAAAAAGTATCTGGTTTTTGTGTTTGTTTCATTTTGTCTTCAGGGATGAGGAAAAAGGATAGGAGGATGAAATAGAGAAGCGGGTCTATTATTTGCCAGTTACCAGTAACTGTCACTGAACCTCCCAAATCATTTTCTATGATGTGAAACAGTCCCAGAACTGATAGGTTCTGAGAGCTGGAAGGCCCTCAGTGATGTTGTATAGGCTTATCATATGATAGAGGAAGAAATGCAGTTTAGAGAGACATCACCTACCCAGGTTTACCCATCTGGCCGGTGCCTAATTCAGACAACCTCAAAGTCCCATCTGATGGGTGTGAAAGACGTTTATTGGTCTAAGAAGCTCGTGTTAAGCCCTTCTTCACCTGGGATGGTTGTTTCTATCGATCCATTGACCCAAGTGATTTGGATGTTTTTTTGTGTTGTGGGATTTTACCGAATCTCCCCTTTTGGCTCTTCATAGATATCTGTGTCTATGAATACAAAGGACAGATGTATAGATTTCAGCAAAAAACTCTATTTCTTGGTGTTTTGGTTGTGCACATCTTCCTGAAAAATTGGAACATTTGGACAGAAATTACTTGAACTTAGTATCTTATTCATTGTTTTAGGATTAAACTTGGATTCATGGAACTTGGATTCATGAAAAATCAGGATATATGGCCTGAGGATAGGACTGAATATTTAAAGTTAGGATTGTCCCATTAGAAATATATCAATATTCCACATATAATTTTATTTTAGATTTTAAAGAGCCATCATGCTTTAAACTATAACATTTCCTTCTTCTTCTTCTTCTTCTTCTTCTTCTTCTTCTTCTTCTTCTTCTTCTTCTTTTAACATTTCATTCTTTAGGTCATGAATACTTCAGCTTCATTCAGCAACTTTCAGGGAACATTTTCTGTGTGCCAGAGACTGTGCAAGTTGCTAATGATACAGAGTTCAACAATGCATAGATCTTGCTTGGAAGAAACTTGCAGACTGATGAGAAAAATGTACTTGAAACTGTATTGTTACAGGGAAGCATAATAAATGCAATAATGTAGTAAATAATAGGTGGAGGGTTGGCACACACAAAAGTGAGTGGGCAGTTGTTTGGGTGGCTCATGAAGGCAATACAGATGGGAACTCTCTTTCAGAATGAGTAGGAGTTCATCAGAGGGGGAAGCGAGGAGAAAAAAAGGACGGTGGTTCCAGTGGCAGAGATAGCAGGCACATGGGCGTGACGATGTGAAACGCTGTGGCATATGCAGGTGGCTGTAAACCAGCTGATCTCTCTGGAATGCAGAATATGTGTATATATTGGTGCAAGAAACTGATGATGAAGAATGAGTTGGGAGCAAGGAAGGCCTTGTAAAGGCCATTAAAGGTTTTGAATGTTATGCTGTAGAAAAAGAGGAGTTTTGAGTTATGTTTAATTTGGGGACATGTGCCACAGTCATACTTAAAGAAGATATTCTGTTCTCTTTGTCACTTTCCCCATGAATCCTTTTGGTTCTACTTCCTTGTAGTCTATAGCAGAAAAAAAAAGTGATTTCCTACATCAAGTATGCCAGAGAGGGGGAACAGATTTGCATGTTGTCAAGTTATCAAAAAAAGAATTTCCTTTAAAACCAACAATTCTCCTCCCACCCCTGAAACTGCTAGTAATAAACATTTCAGGAGTGGACTGTACCACAGAATAACTCTAAACAGAATTTTGTAAAAAAGAAAAAAACAAATAAACAAACTTCCATTTATATGAAAATAATCCATAAAACATTAAAATGAGATTTGAATATAATTTTAATAACATACAAAACTCAAGATATTTATTACAACCCAAAGTTACAATAAGAAGGGGAAAACTATATTGCCAAGGTAATTTATGAATGAAGAATTCAAACTGTTATTACTGACGGCAGAGAACACTAATAGGGAAATTAATCAATAATGAGATTTGTATTTGGGGAGGGCCAGTCCCTGCCTGCCATTGAGTAGACAGTATCATTTGATCACCCTGTTTATCCAAGTGGCTTGCTATTGTGTATAGTGACTGGGGTTGTGGCTTTGGGGATTAATCTCTGTTGATAGGTGGGGGGTAGATGGGGTCACTTCCTGAGTCACTGTAATGAATTTTCCACTGTCTGGGGACTATCGGTTAAATCAGATGGTGGCCGCTTATAGGTGTATTGATCCAAGAACTGAGGTGACTCAAAAGTCTTTAACTTTGATACCCTGTTTGTGCTGAATTTCAATATGATGCAGTGATCTCTCCCATGTAGAAACTCCCCTTCTTCCATACTCAACAATATCTACTCTATCTCCTAGAGAGAATGATGACTTGAAATAATTTTAAGAGTTGATCCATTGGTCTACTTGCGAATCCATTTTGGAGATTAATCAACCCCAAGTTCAAGGAAATCCCTAACTGCCTCATAACCCCATACTGTTTAGTTCTTATTAGATTTAGTTCTTATTAGATTGCAGTTCAACTGAATGTCCGATCTTAAGGATAAATTATTCTACTTTTTGAAAGCATTATTTTCTCCCAGATTTTTTCCTCTCTATTGCTCTTTCCTGATGCCATTCCTCATTTTTCATATTTCTCCTTCTTTTGGAGCATGGAGCAGAATCACAAGTGAATGACCTCAATTAAGGTAATTATTGTTTATTGAGGAGATGCTTAGCTAGTTGGAGAAGGAGGAAAAACCAACAAAAGCTGACAATTTGGTGGGTTTTAAAATATAATTTGTTTTTGGCAAAAAGAGAAACACCCATTGATGTGAGAATTCAAAATTCAGAGAGATTAAACAAATTCTAAATATTCTTTTGTCCATATAAGGCAATAGATAGTTGAGACTGACGGTATAATGGGAGGAGACCTCATCTCACATATATAGATATCTTAGTGCCTTGATTTTCTTTGTAAAATGAACAAAAGCAAAGAAAAAACCAACACAAACCAACAAAATCAAATATTTTTCAAAAATACATTATTTTCTAGACCACTAGCCAGTTTTTATGCCACAGACCATTTTTTGTTAATACCATAAGCCATTATTCACTTTTCTATCTGATATTTGTATATATCTTTTTATCCCATGATGATAAAATAACATTAATAATAATAATAATACTAAAAATGATGATAGAATACTCTGTCATGTCAGAAATGCACGGGACATGATATCAGCTGGTATAAAATTAAATAGCTACTTACCAAAAATGTGAGTCTGCACAGCATTGTCTTATCCTTTTAAGCCTTATTTTGCTCCTCTGTGAAATGGAGCTATTTCTCTGTACTACTTATTTCATAGAACAGATTTGAAAATCAAAGTTTTCAATATATGTGAAAATAGGATGAGACCTATAAAATATTGAACTATTTTTATTTGGATTCTTTTCCTTTTTTTTTTTTGGATTATTTTCAATCTGCTTCTTCTTAGGCAATTCTACCTAGTTTGCTTGCTCACATCTTTATTCGTTTACTTACTTATATATCCATGCGTTTACTCATTTATTTGCACCTTATTTTCTGAGGAATTTGCCACTTTGAAAAGATCTCTATCATATATAGCCATATATCTATTTTCTCCTAAATGTCCATAATAGAAATGTCAAACCATGTTCCCCAAGTTGAAATAAATTCCTGGTAACTATTCTTTGATTATTACTTATCAAGGGAAAACCAAAAAAAATATTGATAAGACTACTTTTTTCTTAATAATTCTTTGAGTATTTAGAAATGATAAGGATCCAACATCTTGATAAATCCAAGAGTTTCTTAAATTAGTAATACATTAAAGTTTTAAATCTTACCTTGGCTATTGCATGAACTTTAATATTGGGTGAACTTTAATCCCTCTTCATTTTCTAGACTGAAAAAAAACTTGTAGGATTAGTACTGGAAGGATAAATTGTGTGTGAAACACATCTTCTGGTTCACTGACAAAGATGTCATGTGGCTAGAATCCAAAGCTTCATTAAAGTCCCAATGTCTTACGACCCTACTTCATTTTTCATCTATCGTCCTTAACATTCAGCACAAGGGATGACACTCCTTGATAGTGCCTTTACAGGGTAGTAAGCGCAGGGTTTTATAAGACACATTGACTCTGTCTTCTTCACATCATTTATGTGAAGGATTACTGAAAGTTTTTTCAGCATGTTCCCAGGTAAGAAATTAATCTTATGGAACTGAACTTCCAAAGTCATCATTTAATATAGATATAACTCATTCATCCAAAGCTCATCAAAGATAATATGAGCTCAAAATAATTAATTTTAGTAAAATCCTATATAAGCAAGCTGTCTGGATCTATCTGCTTTCATGTCTATCACCTGCGGAAGCTGAGAGAACACAGGTGGATGCCTCCAAGCAGCTTTTTTAGTAACAGCTTTGTTGAAATGTAACTCATGTACCATAAAATTAAAACCCTTTTAAAGTGTACTACTCAGTGGCTATTAGTATATTCATAAAGCTGTACCCCCATCAACACTATCAAAACCTAGAACATTTTCATCACTGAAGAAGAAAATCTCATAGGTCTTAAGCAGTCACTTCCTAGTCCCCCTTACCCCAGCCTTTAATGAAAAAAATTAATTTACATTGTCTCTAAGGATTTTCTTATTAGCAACATTTTGAATGGAGAATCATACACTATGTGGCTGTATTGTACTCAAAATGTTTTCAAGTTCATGTAGTTGTAATACTAGATGTATACTAGATGAACTTGTGTCTGAAAGGTATTCCATTGTATGGATTTATCAAAGTTTGTTTATCATTCCCATGAGATCATTACATTCCCCAAAGTACTTCATGGATCCTTCCTCTAAACTCTCACAAGGGAACACTTCTGGTGGACAAATTAGCTATGAATATCAACTTACTTATTTATATTAACTGAGAGAAAAGGACTCTTTATTGTAGATACCGTACTGTGGTGGAAATGATAAAAATTTAGGGTTCTTTTGTAGGCTTTTCTTCCCCTGCTCCCCTGATTAAATGTGATTTCCTGCTCTGATTGAATGGCTGATTGATTGATCTTATATATTTCTCAATCCCTGGATGAACGGATCTGCTTAAATTTGCCTCTTCCTACCACACCATCCTAGGTACATACAGTATGTTCCAATTGCATGGGTCTTTCAGTATCTTGAACACAGTGAACTCTAGCCTCAGGTCTTCACATATGCTATTCTTTCTTGGAGTGTTCTTTACCTAGCTAATCCTTTATCAGGTGTAATTTTCAGTTTAAATGCCCCTTGTCTTAGAGAGTCCTTCCTTGACTGTCCGCTGCATCCCAACCCAGTATAGATTATATCATACCCTTCTGTCTGTCTATCTATCATCTATCTGTCTATCTATCTATGCACTCAATGCCTTTCCTCTCTGCCACTTACCACAGCGTGTAATTGTAAATGTATTTGTATGCTCTGAACTGTGGCCTCTCCTAGGATGTGGGCTTCAAGGGGGCTGGATGATTTTTTGAATGTTTTTTAACTGCCATATCCCTGGTGTCTAAAACAGTTTATGGCACACAATAGGCATTCAGTAAATATTTGTTGAACAAACAATTGGCTTTAATTACCAGCTGTGCCCTGATGACTCCCTGCATGGCATCCCTTTCCCAGACCTTTGATGATCCATTCTAGCGTGGGCTGCCATCTTGAAATCTCTATCTGGGTGCTCTTCAGGGTACTCCAAAGTCAACATTGTAAAACCAGACTTGTTATCTTTCCTCTCCAACTCGCTTTTCCTTGCCTCTTTAATGATTTCTTATGATCTAAGCCAGAAACCTGAGTATCACCTTAGATTCTTTTTTCTCTTCGGGCCCTTAATACCTAATTGGTCATAAAGTCCAATAGATGCCATCTTTTACACATTCCATTAATACGTTTTTATTTCCACAGCTACTACTTTAGTTCAAGTTCAAGTTCTCATTTTCTCTTGGTTGTGCAGTTGTGATATCTTCCTAACTTCTCTCTCTCTCTCTCTCTCTCTCTCTCTCTCTCTCCCCTTCCCCGCCCCTTTTCCTTCCTCCCTCCCTGGTCTTATTTAATCCCTACTCTACACCATTGTGATCTCTCTAAATATAAAATGTGACTCTGTCACTCTGCTTCAAAGTCTTTAGCACTTGTCCATTCCCTACAGGCGAGGTGCCAACCTTATTGCTTGGCCTGCATGACCCCCAGTGCCTTTTCAGCTTCAGCAGCATTCTCTCACGAATTCCAATCATGCCACGAATTTCAATTCCCCAAATGGACTATTTTCTTAACATTGAACCTTTCCCATAAGGTTTCTTCTCTTCACAAATACCTCTTTCTATTATCTACTTACCAAACTTCTAGTCATCCTTTTAGATTCTGCCTAAATTCCACCTATTCCTCAAAGATTAGGCCAACTGCCCTCAGAAGAGTTCAAGTTCTTCCTCTGTGCTCAACGACACCATGTACTTAACCTGAATAACAGCTTGTAGCACCCTGCTTTCAGCATTGTGGCAGATGTCTCTCCCACATGCTAGACGTGAGCCCTCTGAGAGCAAAAGCTGTGGTCTTCTGAGGGCTCAGACTTTGGGTGATGACAGATATGGCTTCTAATCCTAATCCCTTCTTGCAGTCCTGGGGCTTGGGTGAGACATGTAACATTTTAAGTGAGTAGAGTTCCTAGTACAGAACCTGAGATACAGTAAGCATTTACTTTTAACAGTCATTATTGATCATATTATTTTTTAGAGTAATTTTCATTTTATTTTATTTATTATTTTTTAAATAGTTTATTGTCAAATTGGTTTCCGTACAACACCCAGTGCTCTTCCCCACAAGTGCCCTCCTCCATCACCACCACCTCTTTGCCCCCTCCTCCTTCCCCTTCAACCCTCAGTTCATTTTCAGTATTCAGTAGTCTCTCAGGTTTTGCATCCCTCTCTCTCCCCAACTCTCTTTCCCGTTTCCCCTCCCCCTGGTCCTCCATTAGGTTTCTCCTGTTCTCCT